>JAOXYM010000016.1:13011463-13034528 GCA_028567055.1 Leptatherina wallacei | reverse complement strand
GTGTGTGTGTACCTTGGTGACGTGTGTGTGTGTGTACCTTGGTGACATGTGTGTGCGTGTGTGTGTACCTTGGTGACATGTGTGCGTGTGTGAGTGTGTGTGTGTGTGTGTAAAAATACCCCAAAAGCAGAAAATGTGATTGGCATGAAGGTGCTAGTGCCTACTGAGATTAACAGTGCAGTTAACCAGGGAAGGACAGTTATTTGATAAGCCAACAGTTATGACTGCTTGGAACTGATGAAATAATAATTAAAAACACAACATCACAATTAAACCACCAAGTATGGCATATGTTATGGAAACATATGAAATACAGTTGGATCATCACATGGAACCAGTATTTGTCCTGCTGTAGCAAACTTTCACAAGCTGTCTTACCTCCAAGGAAAGCAGGGCAGCCTTTGCATTAACATCTAATCCATTACACTTAAATCCATCATACTGTTGTCTATATTAAGCACCCCTCGATATAAATTTGGCACAGAAGGAAAAAATAGCTTTGCAAAAGCTTTGTTTGCATTGAGATGTTCTAAGCCAATAACAGCTGCATAATTCTCATCGTTATCAAGCAGGTAGAGCATTAAAATGAAGAAAGAGAGCTGATCCAGCCTGTGACTGTACTGTTGTTGTAACAAGGGTGCAGGCAAAAGGAGAAATGGCAGGTGTGTAGATCAACACAGATTACAGTACACTAAAAGTAGGGACAGGCAGCCAGGGAAATATGTGTGATCAGAGAGTGAGAGGTTAAGTCCTACCTGCCTTTCAGAACTAGCAAGTAGGCTGCATTTTAAACAAAAGGGCATCTGCTCATACTGCGGTACCTACTCAACTTAATCCATAAATATACATATACACAGCACACAAATCATACAAGTGTGGGTGTTTTGGCACACGACTCATCAAGCTACTGACATGAAATCTGTAAGATGACTTAAATATAGCGCATCTTGTGAAGAAAAAAAATATAAAGTTAAATACTGACTTTATTAAAGGTGTTTCCAGTGTAGCTGATCCACTGTGTCATGCATAAGTTAAGCGGCAAAGTCACAGATAAGCCAAGCAGAGGGGTAGCTTGCTGAGTGGTAGCCACTGTTACGCAATATCAACACAGCGAGCTAAGGAATGCGACTCACGTCAGCGCACAAAAACAGCCGTCGGCAGCCGATAGATCTGCTCGACGCTTTCACGCGACAGTCGGACAAACTCGCAGGCAATGATTGACCAAACTCTGCTGGCTTGTGCTGCTTGTAAACAAAATGCCAGGCCATGAAACTTACGTGCGACATATACGGGAGACGACTTGACCGATGTCACGTACCATCACACAGTCTATTCATACAGTTTGTGACTCCTCATACCCCGTGCGAATAAAAAAACTTCCCAAACAGACATCTCCAAAGCCGAGCTTGACTTGGCGTTAACGTACAGCTTACAACGGACAAAAACAAAACCGAGGGAGTGGCACTGCTTGCAACGATAGTTGCATAAAGCGGATTAGCAAGCTAACGTATCTAGCTTACACTTATTATTTACATCAAACCACTCTCGATTTAGCTGCCTAGCCTTAGTCCCGGTATATTCATATTATTTAAGAATCTGTCAAATTGACACTCAAAACTAACACCTTTATGCTAACAATGGGTGACTCGACTTACCTAGATAAGGACACTGAAATAAATCGATGCGTAAGATGATACAAGTTGTGACACTAACTTTTGGTTAGCAGGCAAATAGCAATAGATCTGGTTGGTTAGCTCACATGCTAAAATATGTTGAAATCAAACCCCACGTATCGCGTATTGTTGGAGAACCAACATACCACCCTGAGTAAACGTTAGCAAAAAGCTAAAGTTAGCGACTAACTCACCTGGCAAAAGGGAACCCACACAGGTTGAGAGGTAGGATGTAAGCGGCTGATTAATCAAGTCGCCCTGATCACAGCAGCGCAAGGTGGCTAAATCACAGACAGGCAATGCAGCCCAGACAAATCAGTGTGGATTCGCTAGCTGTTAAGTTAGCAAAGCTAATTCGCTAATCTAACTGCATAATTGCCCTACCCAAATACAGATGAATTTGCTAACTCAAAGTCTTCCCTAATTGTTCGCTTTAGCAATAATAGTTTCTTGTCATCTATGGCGGCTGGTAGCAGGAATGAGAGTCTAAATGAACGCCGGGCTAGCTGACCTGGCTAACTGTCACAACGAGCTGGCAGACAACCCGACTACTGGCCAACTAGCTAGCTGCTTGCTAACGTAGGCAGCAGTTAGCAAAGTTTGTCTCTTTGCTAGGCAGTTCCCTAAAAATGGCGACGAAGAGAATCACATCACCTCCACCGTGAAAGAAGCGAATAATAAATAAAAAAAACAGTCATTGTGGAGGTGTAACCCGTTTGAGAGTTGAGAGTTGTTGAGAGATTTTATTTTCCCCTTAAGATAACTGGGTGCATCTCAAAGAAGAAATGCTTGCCCTCTCCTTTATATCAGGGTTACGTGCTGCTGTGTCTTCCAACGGATGCAAGCATGGCTAAGAAAGACACACACACACACTACTGCCAACATAAAATTGGTTCTGGTGCATCTAATTGCGTGAGATAATCGGGTGCTGGGCACTCGATCCGTCTTCTCCGTATGCGTTTGGCCTTATTATGCACTTTCAGTCACTGAGCCCCTAACCTGATTAACCGTTTCAGTCTTAATCTGGCCTCTACTATAAATAGCAAGTCGTTTACTGACAGACATTGTTTTAAAAACAGTTAATTTCGCTGAACAAGAGCAGATGTTAGGTAAGGAAGCAGTGTCTCGATCCAAGCAACACTGTCCAAAGACCACAGTCTGTGTCCCATGAAAGATGGGAGGAGTGCAGTTTCGAGCCCTGCAATTTATCTGAGTAAACAATAATAATGCAGTTCAAAACTGTATAGTCTTTCATGTATGCATGGTGAATATTTAGAACTGAGAACCTGTTATGACCTGAAAAAATATCACTTTCTTTATCAATACATCATGTATAACTGTCTAACATCATGCAATTATATTTTCATTTCTTACATTTTATTGGTCATCTTTTATTTAAAACAGGGATGGACGGGAATTCGGATGTTTTAGCCGTCATGTGCCAAAACAAACAAAACATAATATCACATCAGTATGCGCGTGACACCGTGTTTCAGAGAACGATTGCACTTGTACCTGTAATCTGCACTGGGAAACATAGGGTGAATGTTTTGTGCATGGCAGCAGAAAGGTTAAAGATGGACATTCCACAACAGACTGCAGGCTGGGAAACCAATCAGCTTCCAGAACAAGGCTCACCGGGCTTTGATTGGTTGCCTGGCATCCCTGTTGTCATGATGATGGGAGTCTGGGCCTGCCTGTGTGGTCTGTATCTAGGCGCAGAAGAATACTGAAGCAAATGATACGGATGGATAGGCTGCAGAACTTTCTAACCCTGACGCACACATACAGTATACGTGTACTGTAAATACACGCCACCCTCCCCATCTCCAACAATATGACTATGACCACAGATATTAGGATTTGTAAATTCTTATAACCACTTGTTATAAAGTCAGCAATATGGCAGGGAATACAAGGAAACATGCAAACACTCATCTTATGCCGCTTGTACTCAGGAGTGCGCTGATGGCCTTTAAAGGCATTGTTCTTTTATCTTCATTGAAAACCTTAGAAATGGTTTGTTTTAATTCCCCCCATTATATATCCCAGTGATATACACTCGAGTATAGCATCAAGCTCCATTATTCTCCCATCTGTTTCCATCTTCAATGACCACATGAGGGCATTCATGCCAAGGGTTTGGTTTGACAGTGATCTAGCCCGTTTTGTGAATTCTATAGCCTGCTGACCCTTGCATCAACATAAGAATTAATAGCCTCTTAAATTTATTGTGTGAATGTCACTAAATTTTCAGCACCGTTAATGGTTTCTCATAAGTATTTACTCACTGCTCTGTACAATTGAAACCATCAAAAGAGGAGCTGTAATTCTAAAGAGTAATAAAAATGTAAAACTTGTAGTGCTCAACAAAAAAACATGCATATAGTTATTCATGTGGGTTCCATTGACTGGGACATATGAACATAACTCAAGACCGCCCTTATTAGTGGCATTTCTTAATTCAACCTGAGTATTCTTACAGTCACAATCTTCAATTCAACATCAATGACATGGACGCTGGTTTTCAAACATTTTAATGGTGATGAAAAAGTCAGCTGATTTTGTCACTATTTGCTCCGACATTACAACTGCAACAGAGTCACAAACACAACAAATAAGGGAACCTTTCTTGCTGGTTCACACATAAAAATAAGCTAATGGAGGTCTTGTTGAAACAAGGGTGCAGGACATCAATTTCGAAATCCATCTCAATTAATTTTCGCTAGTGAATCCTGAGCTGTTGCTGCAAACCAGGAGACTCGCATGTGGCTTATCATTTTAAAGCATTCAGACGGTGTTAGATGGGCAACTAAACATGAACTCTGTGGTAACCCTAAAAGCAATAAACAGCAAGCAAAAGCACAACTACTTCTAGGTTCAGTTTTTGTTTGCACAAATGACATCTTGTTGTAGCTTGAATCTGATGTGTATTATACATTTATGTATATGTGAGAAAACAGTCAGAAGAGTAAAATCGGTATTGATGATGAAAACAAACATGAAACTGTAAATTGTCGTGGTGTTAACTGAAAAGCACAAAATGTGAAGTGTTCAGATTGACAAGTAAAATGAAATAGTCACCAATGCTACTTGATAATATTTTCTGCAAAGTCACCATGAAGGACAAAACCATCTCTTCAAGACAAGGTTGAAAAATAGGTGGTTTTTGGACCATAGACTTTAACACTGTAACTCAGCATCCCATTAAAGGTAGTCAATTTTCCAGAAACTGGAAAGCCAACAAAGAAATCCATATATTTCCCTCCTCAAAGAAAGAAACAAGTTGAGTATTTACAAATACACTGGAAGTCATATCAATGTATTTTTTTCAATTAAAAAAAAAAATCAATTTTAATGATTTATGGTTCATTCCTTTTATGGGCCAACTTTGCAGATGCATATTACCAACCTCTTCAAAATAAAATGAAGGCAGAAACTAAACTTTTTACACACGAGATAAAGAAATAGTAAATTAAGCAAAAGTAAATTACATTCAATGCTTTTGTTGTTGACAAAAGCGTAAAAGCTGGAGGAACATACCAAGATAACCAACAGGCATTGAGCATTTCCTGGATAAGCAGGAGAAGTCATATCTGCCTGTGATTTCTTTCTGGTGCCAAGTTCACATGAGGACTTTTAATTAACCCTCAAGACAGTAAACCTCTTTAAACTGTCCTGACAGAGACCTTCCAGCTGTGCTTCTCTCTTCCTGCTGTCCCCTCAGTTCTGCTCTAAAGGCCAAACAGTCTAGCCTGGGACCTCAGAGAGGCTTAGAAGTACCATTTATAGCATTCATTACTAATGTCCTCAATCAATTAAATGATCATAGACTTTCTCCCTCTCTGGTTTTATTCTATCATTTGCTTCAAACTAAATGCTGTTTGCAGCGTGCACACTAAATAGGTGCAGAGGTTTGAGGTTGGACATGATAACCTACAGATCAAATGACTCCATTTTACCTCCTTCCTCCTTTTAAGTCCAACCCTTCTGAGACTTATTAAGTCTTGCCCACTCTTTCTGGGGAAGCTCGCTGATCTTAACGCAAACATACACACGCACACTTCATCACAAGGGAGGAAAAAGCTCATTGACACCACCCTGCTCTACAATTGCTTGTATTTCATAAGAAGTGGTTCTTTGCGTTATCATTTCTTCCCTCCAGTTATTTCCTCCTCTTCCTCTGCTTAAGTGTGACTTCTCTCCTGGCTGAGTGACAAGCAGACTTCAGCAGTTGGGTTCCTTGGATTCCAGATTAGTCTGGTTCAGCCCACTTTGGCCCAGCTGAGGAAAGCAGGGATGTCTCTCACAGGGACGTTGCGGGTCAAAGCTTTGACCCGTAGGTTGCGGTCATCTGTTAGGAGTACCACCTCTCTCAGCAACCTCACTGTCCCATCTGTAAGTGAAGCAACAAGTCAAAGAGGAGTAAGAGAGAAACTCGAAATACTTTAATTCATGTACGGTGTTTACAAAAAGAGAGAAAACCACTGGTAGAGAATAAATGACGGTCAATGCTACATACTTCTCTGGTGAGGCATGAAATCTTTTGCTTTGTCTTTGCAGTAGTGGAGACAACATGATAAAATCACATCGTCGTTGTTACCCTGAAGAACAAAAGATTGTGACTGAGAAATACCAGAACCAGTTCAGCAATGTTTCATTTGCACATGAAAGCTGCTCCTCAGCCAATCAGACAGCCTGCTGAGATTCCTACCGGTTGTCCAGAGGTGTCTTCACTGCGGAAGGCAATAGACTCGAGCTGATTTCCTCGGCTTGTCAGGGCTCTGAGGGATGGTTCTCTGGCTTCAAACCCTTTCTCCAAGAAAGTCACTGCCAACCGAGCCTTCTCCTGCACTGCCCGCACGTGGGCTGCACTAACATTATAGTTGCCACGACCGCCAGTGCTGCGCCCTCCTGACCCGACTCCTGCGCCAACATCCTGGCCTTTTGCCAAACCATCTAACTCTGTAATCACTGGCAAAGAAAGCACAAATTACCCCTAGGAAATATGCATGTAGTAAGACTGACTGTTTTCGCACTGGATTCCTGCCAAATCAAGCCCTTTTGTCATGTTACCACATGCAACTCAATCCACCACCACTGAACTTTCTTGAACGTTTTCATTCCTTAAATCATTTTCTTTATTTTCCATTTGTCTTACCGATGAGTGGCACAACTATTATGTATGTTCCACACTGAAGGAGTTTCTTCAAGCCTCCCAAATGATCAATGAATCCATTGGTATCTGGGACCAAGAAGAGAGGCCTCACTTCCAGTTCCAACTGGCCACCAGTCTGGAGCACAGCCTGGAGAACACAACCATTAAAAATAATGTGAAGCTCAGCTTTGTCTTAGCATGGGTTCCCTGTACATGTCTAACCCTTTTATTTCATAGATACTTAATAAACACTTCCTGAATCACCTAAAAAGGTATTTACTTAAAGCCAGATCTACAAATCCTTAATGATGGTTTGTGTAGATTTTACTAATTAAATTTAAGGTGTAACTGTTGTTTAATACAATGTTCATATAAAAGCCTTTTGTTTCTATATGATGCAAATCTATTAAGAACTTTTGCTAACAATTCATAGTAACAAAACAGCACTTAAGATCTGAAGTGACATTCATACAGAATAATGTAAATCTGAATACACTTATTTCTCGGGATGTACCTACAAAATGTTTGTTTACCTGTATTTTGTCCCTGCGTTTCTGCTGCTGGGCCAGTTTGTTAGCGAGGACATGGCGGCGTGCCTTCAGCTGCCTGATGTCATTCTCACTGTCTTCTGCCTCTTCCAAATCCTCTTCTCCTTCTGATACAGAGAGTGATGACTCTGCCTCTAGTATGACGTCATCCGCCTGCCAAATAAACGCAGACGAGGATGAGACGCGCATTCTGCAACGTAACTTCTGCTTTGAACAACAGCCTCTGCTCATATGAAAATCTTATTGTAACTTTATGTTTTTGTTGTTGTTGCTAAAAGAATTGAAAATACTCAGAATGAGACAATTACCTCCTTCTCTGTTAGAGAATCCTGCCGGCTTCTTGTAGCTTCCGAGTTGTTAGGTAAAGGAGATGTTGCCACCGAGATGTATTTGCCTCCCTTAAAGGCCAGCAGAGGCTCTTCCTGTCCACACAGGGCCTCCAGGAAGTACTTCAGAACTGTTACTCTCTTACAATCTGCTGCGATTGACTGGGGAAAGAGGATGGAGGGTGGCATGATCATTGGATGCAGAATACACATGCAAGTTTAAGCATGTATGAAAGAAAAATAAATGAGTGTTACAGTACAAAAAATCATTTCTACTCACCATGTCAGTGTGTCTGTCTTTGTAACACGGCTCCTGTGGTGCCGCTAGCAGTGGTACAAAACCAGCAAGCAGCCGGTCTTCCTTCAGCTGAAGCACTGTAAGCTCTTCATCTCCTTCACCCTCATCACTGTCAATCTTATACAGCGGTACTTCCTCGTGGTCCACACGTGCCAGCACATTGCACAAATCAGCCAGGCACTGCCAAACATCAGGGCTGGAGCTTGACGGAGGGAAAGTCACAGGTGATTGTGAGCTAGCATGTTTGGTGTCAGCAGAGATCATGAACAGAAAACAGATTAACCTGAGGAAATATTCCAATGCAAGCTGAAATCAGTTTTTTCCATCAGCGTATTAGAATAAAGGTTTGTTCGAAGACATTACAAGAGGAATTTATCAGTGCTTTCAGAAAATTGCAAGCAAAACTTGCAACTCCTTTTTGTTTCAAAGAGCATTTTGACAAGTTTTAACATTAAATGCTTGTAGTCATTTTTGACACGTTTGATTTTCAGGACAAAGTCCAGATAATTTGATCTGAATTTTGTTTTGTTTTTTCTTCTCAGATGCTGTTAACACAAGCACATCACAGCAGGGGGTTTCCTGTGGAGAAATGCTCTTCTGGCTCAAAATGCAAGGCAGGACGTGTATAAAAACAGCTGTCAGGAGCATGCAGGAGGTAGAAGGTGATCATGTTGTGGAAATAGCTGTTTTTTTTGCAATCCACTGAGATTGGCAGATGAGACTCTTCATTTTATTGATATAGGTACTGCATATATGAAAAATGATTGGAAAACAGCATACGGTCAGCAGGAAGGACAAACTCACCAGCACACACACAAGCTTAATCGCACAGTATCTGCAAATGCTCTGGTATATATGAGAACATGTTTATTCATTGTCTCACCTACTGATGTTGCAAAGATTTTACTACGGACCTGGGGGGAAAATCTCTGATTGAAGACTAAAGATAATGCCGCAGACATTTGAGTTCTCAAATGGCAATGCTCTGGAATATCTCTACAACGTTTCAGGGCACTTGTGCATGTGTGGAAGCAGCTTATGTGATGGTTTTGGCCCTTTCTTACAACCGTTTTTGGTGAATATGCTCCAAAAAGGAATTGCACACTATTAGCTCAGCACCATATTACAGAAAATAAAGTTATGTTAACTTGTTGGTTCACATAAAAAACAGATTAATTCTATAAAAAAAAAAAACATGCAACTTAGACTGAGTTCCTTTGTAGCTTCTGATATGTCAACAATATAACCTTTCAGAGCCTATATACCTTTAAGTGATAGATTTCAGGTTGACAACTTGTTTCGACTGCAACTAAATGTTCAAAAATGGTGCACTTCAGCCTTAAAATACTTACTCTATACTGCATGGTGGTGGGTTCCACTGGTCAGGGTGTCCTAACATCCAGTCAGACCACACTTTGATGCTTGGTAATAGTTCTCTCAGGTCCAGGGGGAAGGCAGATACTTTGACCATCCCCTCCTGCACCTCTGCTTTCCCCTCTTCCTCGCCATCTGCCATGGACACTGGTTCTGAAAGAAAGAAAAGTCAGGAATAAAATTTGAAAACTATACAACTTAAAACACCATCAAAGGCAAAATAAATTCAAAGAGGGAAATAAATATCAGGGAAACACCAATTTCTAGTTACCAGAATAGACTCAGTCTGACTGTCTATGACCAGTGACGGACAAATAAAGCTTGCTAACTTATACATCAATGGATGATAAGATTGTTTTCAGCCCAAGATGGAAAAGAGAATCTAAAAGTGTTTCAGCCAAAACATGAAGAGATTTTTGACAGTGTACCTGCAGGAGTTTCTTTGAGCAGCTCTGTGCAGCGCTGCACCAGTAGTGCAAACATGCTGAGGCCCAGTGAGGTGCTTTGTTCGAGTAAAACCGATCGTACTTCCCCTTCTTCACCTAATTGGGAAAAAAAGAGGTGGTACTTTAAAGATTTGTGGACAATCTCAGCATAAGTGTTTTATTTTGAATTTTTATTCAAGTTGTAAAAATAAATGCTTAATTGCATTACTAAAGGCTTCCAAGTAAGATTATCAAAAGGACTAATATAAACCCTCGAATGGCCACTGGATGTCATCATGCTCAAACATGCTCACAAATTCGATGTTATTTCTTAAACTGGGGTTCATTCTATAATTTCTGCAATAAATAAAATCCATTTGAATGAAAATTAAGTGAGCCTGTCAGCCAATCATGCCTTTTCATTTCTTGAGTTAGTTTGTTGCTTTCTTCGAATGAGTTAATCCTGTGTACGGTTCTGTGGGTGTAGCATTACCTCGGCTTTGAGCATTGTGAATGGCAAACATGTTGATGGTGATTATCTGCAACATGTTTGTGCTGCACAGCAGTGAAGGGCTGTGCTGGAGCAGCCTCTTGAAGTCCTGCAGAACATGGCTCACCACTCCAGGGAAGGTTTCCATTCTGCACATGTAAAAAACGCTTATTCAGAATATATAATAAACACAAAGGCAAACAGAAAGAAACTTTTTTGACTCATTCATCTTCCTTCCAAACACATCAAGTCCATGAAGATAAAAGTTGGTAGACACTCACCCTACTTTAGTGAAGAGCTTTCCATGTGCATGCAGGAAATTCAGGATGAATCGCTTATTTAGCTGTAGAAAAAGGAGAAGAGGAAAATAAAAGCGTTACTAATCTTTTGCGGAGCTGTTCACTTTAACTACGAATCCACATATACAGCTCATGGCAAGAAAGCGTGTCCTCATCTTAAGACAAAGCCCAAGGAGAGGTGAAGAGCTTATGTAAGCAGTTGAATGTTCCCAGGATTTTAAACTATTGACTGAATGAAAACACACAAATGCATGCAGGCATACATGCACATCTATACATACAACAACATGGAGCTGGAGGAACCAGCCAAAATATTATATTTCTGTATTTTCAAAGTGAACAACAATATACACTATTCTGAAAAAATATTTAAAATGATTATATTGACAATAATATTATTGAAAAGTATCTGTATTCTGATTAACTGTAATTTGTTCCCAACTAGTAACATACAGTATGTTTGCTTTTTTTCTATTTTGTGTTCGAATACAATGCATTTGTCATAAAAGTAGGTTCCCAATTACATGTTTTAATGTTTCTGTTATAAGACTATAAGAGGTTGAAAGAACAACAATGAAATAAAAAGGCTGTGAGCTAAAATGGTTCAGAGAAAATAAATGCAAATTGAAAAACAGATGGTAAAATAATTAGATGCATTCATCATTCTCCATTTGCAACGTTAAATCTACTATTTATCTTTTCAGGACAGTAGCCTCGGGTGGAAATAACAAAGAATAATTGAAAAAAACAAACTAACATTTAAAGCAATGAAAAGGTTTTTCATTACGACACATGATTAATAAGTCAAATGACAAAAGAGTCTTGAATATAAAGAGTCCAGCATAACTCTCACCGCCATGTGGTGGCAGTACCACATTAGTGCATACGGTGGCTCTTCGGCTCATGATTACTGCCCTGTGCCCTCAGGGGGCAGAAAATGCTCTCTTGTAGGTATAATCCTATACTCAGGTATGCTGAAGGTTGGTATTGCACATACAAGTGCTTAAATCCCATTGTTTAAACAGTATTAGCATAACAGTTCTTGCATTTTAGACCTTTAAACACAACCCTGGCCCTCCTTTTCATCTGCCCATCTATTTTCCTATGTTTCTACAGGAAAACAGGTTTTTTTTTTAGTAGTTACAAACTGTGGGAAAGGTACCCTTAATACTGCGAAGTCATAGATAATGCTGCACAAATGGGCTTTTCCTACAATGCCTTCTGTCTAGACATGACGCAAGTCGTCATGTTCTCCAAAAAAGCCCAGGGAAAAATGGCAAATAAATACATGTTCAACTACTCCTAAGTGTTTATTTTAGTTTCCAAATAACAGAATTAGTTCACTTACAAAAACCAAAGTAATAGTGTGTTAAGAGGATTTAAAAAATCTTAACATATTAAAATGTATCCACAACAATGTAAATATAGGATTTAAGGTCAAGGAAACTGAGTTTAAGAAAAAACTGAAGTAAAATGATGATGACAGAATGACTGAAGATAAAAGAAAGGAGACAAGTCACAAACACCTAAGTGGAAAAAAGGATCAGATAGAAGAGAGAAAAATAATGTGTTTCCAATAAATAGAAAACACAATTCAGGCACACATATGAAACTGTGTGTGAGTGTGTGCGTGTGATTAAGTAGGTGGGTGGTTCTTACATCACTAGCACTTAGACTACCCAGCTCTCCATCCTGTTCAGAGTCTCTGCTGGACTCACTCCCTCCTCTCTGTGAGGATGGGGTTGCTGCTTGTCCGCTGGGACGAATCCAAATCTCCACGCGCGCTCCCTCATCCCCTCTTACTCTTCCTTTTACTGCAGGACCACGAGAGCCTCCCTCATGCTCCTGTTTTCTCCTTTGCTCCAGCTGCTCTGCCTATGAAAACAATGTCTGTAAGCAAAAAGCATGGTCCCCACAAAACTGTAGACAAACCACAATATTTAATAAACAAGGTTCTGATTTAAAGATACTTTCTGCTTGTACCCATTTAGAGCTTTACATTTAAGTTAAGATTAATGTATTGATGGACGTTTTGCAGTCAGCTCACAAAACATGTTTTACCTTACGCTTAGCCTCCTCAAATAGACTCATCAGGCTTTCCTTTGCAGTCAGAATGGGGTTGGAAGCTGCCAAACTGCGCATATAATAATACACGGCATCTAACTTGCGCTTCTGTAGGTGAGAGAGACGGCACAAGGATAAGGTGAAACATTACACCCCAGTTTGGGTGCAAACAAATAAATCATTATAATACAGTTGTATTTTCAAATTGCCAAACAGCAAAAAAATAAACAAATCCATTTACTTAACAGACCTTTTTCACAGCAGACATTTTGACCCATTATGGTAAGTGAAGCACAGGTGGAATTAACAGTATTAAGGATGGCTTAGTTCTTTCTAGCATCTTAGTAAACTATTCCACCAGACCAGTATGCGCAATAGCAGCCATCAATGGTCCACCTGGGCATTTCCATTATGTTCAAATATCTGCTGTCGAAGGTTTCTTTTTTTAATACTCTTGTAATTCTCAACTAGGACAACAAAAAGTCCTGATGTGAAGTGAAACAGAATCCCATATTTCCCATTTGGTGAAAAATGGTAGCCTAAAATTTTATAAATCGTGTGGTTGAATCTGAGCAGACAAAAATGCTACTGCATAGCTACACAAGTGTCCGGTTACTCGTGTCAATGATGAATTCATCAATAAATGCCAACATGCCAGTTCTTTGCAGAGTCATTCATCCTCAAACAAATCAGGAGACACAAATCAGGACTATTTAAACAGCCTCAACAACAAATAAAGACATGTATTAATACATAAAATAATGTCCAAAAAGTTACATAATTCATGTCACTCACTGTGTAGACTGCCAATAGGGCGAGTTGGTTATATGGTCGTCCATTTTTGGGGGCAATTTGCTGGGCTTTCAGGTACCAGCTAAGAGAAAAAACATTAAACCATGAAATGATGACATGCCAAATGGGAACAAAACAAATAAACAACTTAAATGATTACATTCTCATTTAATCTATATCATACAGCATGGGGGAAACAAGAGTCAAAAGGTGTTAAGACTTTTAACATAAATACAGTAACTAATTGTTTTTAAAATATGTAAACAGGAATGAAATTGTGCCACAAAAAAGATAATCCCATTCCTCTTGGATTTAAGAGTTACTATATTATTACACTGTAACATCATGACGTAGACAAAACCAAACATTTAATACTGATAGGGGTGTGTGGAAGAAATTTGACAAAGCCTTAGGAATGCTGAAATGACAGCTTACCTGCGTGCCTTGCCATAGTTTGCAGAGTCACTGGCTTGTTCTCGGTACCTTGCTATATCTCCCTGACAAATCATACAGCGCTGGGCACTTATAAGTGCATACTTAACCTAAGAAAAAGAATAAAAGTATTAGAAAAAGGATGCAGATAGTGACAGGGTAATCAAATTAAGCTTAACATTGTACAAATGATCCAATTTCAGATGCATCACTTGTTTAAAGCTAGATTTTTATAGAAAGTACACACAAAGAAAACTACGGTACAAGTATGATGACTGATTAAGTACACACAAACTAAAAGCTGTACTGGTTTACCGTTTTGCGTAACGGACGAGCCCTGATAGCCATGCCATCCATGTAATCTTCTAATGTAAAGTGGTACACTGTCTGCAACTTCTGAAGCAGTGCATCAAAAAAGAGAGCCCCCTGCAAGAAAGAGGCACTCAATAAAAATCACATTTCTATAGACACATGCAAACTGGACTCCAAATCAAAATCCTGCCAACAACAAAAAAATATGAGCAAGTTCTAAAGTATCTGCGAACTGGATTTCAAACCAGACCTTTGTTGTACCAAGTCCAAGTTTCTCACATGTTCTTTACCTCATCCAGAAGTGTGAGCAGCATGTTCCTTATATGGCTGGTGTTGTCATTGGTGGGATCTTTAAGTAGTTGCCGGAAGTGCTCTATAACCTGGTAAAACACATTCTTCCACAGAGCCTGATCCACATTCTGAGAATCTGAGAACTCGATGTCTATCAGGACGACCTGTTCATATAGTCCCAAAAGGTCCGCTCTGGAAAACAGAAGGGTGCAATAGCACAGTGTTTTATTTGCAGCCCAAAGTTATTTTACCAATCGACCCCAAAATGCTTCAAACCAAATGAGTAAAGTAGAGAAAACGAAAACATAAAACACATGCATAAAAATGTCACCGACGTTTTTCCATAAATGCTCACCTGAGCTTGGCCATGCGTTCCAGTCCATCAGCACTCACTCTATCCCTGGACAGCAGGTTACTGAGCTGAAGCTCATGGGCATCTGCCGCCCTCAAAAGCCTGCCCAGCTCCCCTCTGGTTTGTTGCTCTGCCTCTTCAAATGTCAAACCACCTCCTACACCTGGTTGGGAGTAACCTGCTCCCCTGTAACTTCCGCAGAATTGACCAATGCCAGGGCTTGGGTACATACCATTAGAATGAGTCACTTGATAGGGCCCCATATTATAAGGATATGGATAGCGCTGGCTGGTGGTGGTGTTGGGATTATGAAGGTTACTGGTGGGCACAGGGTAGCAATATGGATTGTCTGAGTTTTGAAATTTGTAGTAGGCCATAGCAGCTGCCTGCTGGGATTGAAAATGCTCCCCTTGTGTGACCGGAGGACTGCCTGCTACTTCATCATCCGTGTCCAGAAAGTGAAGCTGCCCATATCCTGTCCCAGTCTGAAGATACACAGGCTGTTTGAGAGATGAATGCTGTGAAGGTTGGTTGCCAGTAAGAGCAGGTTTCTGATCTGGGTTATTCGGATCCCAGAGTCGTCTCATTCCTCCTCCTCGGCCTCCTCTACTCCTGGAAGCTGTTCCTCCCCTCATTCCACCAAACAGAAGCCTTTGTCCTACTTCTGGCGAGTTAGAGATGTCTGTGCGGGCTGGAAGCACCAGGATACCTCCACCTCTGCCACAAGGAACTGGGCCTTGCTTGCGATGCTGTGCTTCCCCACTATGTGCTGGGGTACATGATTGTTTTTCTAGAGGAACCCTTAGGATTCCACGACATCCACCTTTGTTTGGCTTTGGTGTTCTCCTCTCTTCTCGTCTCTCTGTAATTTCTTCCTCGCCACCTCTTTTTCTCCTCCTTCTCCTCCGATCTTCAGTTCTGTCACTAATTTCACTGCCTTCCCGTGAGTCTGATGATGAATCCTCATTTTTTGTCCAGCTTTGTAAATGACTTCTCCTTTTCTCACTGTTTTCAAGCACTTCTTTATTTTTGTGCTGGGGGTACAGCCATGGCAACTTGGTATTCTCTACATCCATTCCTTTTCCAGGACCATCTTGGCTAGTCACACTGCTAGCTGAGCTACTGCTATATGTTCTATTTCGTGAATGCCGAATATCAGATTTGGAATAGCGTTTTGAGGTTGGTGTAGCGGAATTTGCATTGGATCTCTGTCGATCACCTCGTTCTGCAGTCCTGTTCAAATTTCTTGATGTCTTGGCATTTTTCTCAGAATCTCTGGAACTTTTGTTATCTCCTTTTCTGTTTTCTTTGCGATTTTCTTTTCTTTTGCTTTGGTGTGCCTCTCCTGTTCTATCAATTTTTTCCCCATCTGCAGCTTTCTTGTCTTTTTCCTTCTTAGGTTTTCCCAGTCTGTTAATTTCTCCACCACCTTCTCCGTCTTCTTTTCTGGTATCTAGATTTCTCTCTTTTTTCCTTTGAGGTCCATTCTCTCTCTTCTTCCCTGCCTTTTCTTCCTTAATCTTGGTTTCGGCATCTTGAACTCCAATTTGTTTAGCAGTAGTTTCCCCTGCTCCAGCAGCTTTACCTGCACTCCCAACTTTATACCCCTCTTTTATGCTGAGTTTTTCAACTTTGCTTGTAATTTTCTTCACAGAAATATCTACAGGTAATGGAGGCGTTTCAACACCTTGACTTCCTTCCTCTCCATTTAATTCACTGCAATCAGAAAGTTTCACTACCTCCTGTACTTTTAGAACTTTATCTTTCCCTCCCTGCTTTTGTAATAACTTTTTTTTATCTCCCTGACTGGCATTTAACTGAGATTCTAGCTCAGGATTTTGCTCTTGCTTCCTAGGGGGAGGCTTATCATGTTCTTTTCCAGCACCACAGTCCTTGCCTTGGATATTCCTCCGGCTCCCAGGCTGATAAAATTCTCTGTCAGGCTTGCGGACTTTCTTTGTAAGTTTAGCGACTCCAAGAGCTTCCTGGTGTTCCTGGTCCTTTTCAACAACTCCTCTTTCATAACTTGTATCCCTTTTAGCCTGTGACTGGTTGGCCTCTCTACAGTTAAGAGTATTACTGCCATCGCCACTCATTCTGTCATTTCTTTTGTTGGTACTTGACTCTCCACCTGTGCAACCTTGGGTCTCTAAAATATTTTCAAAGACTTCTGTATTCTCAGTCGGTGATGGCGGATCACGCTCGTGTGAATCAGCAGTTAAGGGATCACTTTGGCTAGTTTCTCCTTCCCCACTGTCCCGATGTCGCCGTCCGTGTCCAGCTGTTGGCTGGTAACGCTGCAGATCAGGACGCTTTCCTTCACGCCTCTTAGCCTGCTTGTTTAAGTAATGCTCCTGTTGTCCCCCTGCAAAATTAAAAAAATACCAAGACACAGAGTCAGATATGTAGAAGTTGTAGTATGGTTATTAAAGAACTATATGCTTTAAAGAGACAACAGCTGAAGTTCTGATGGTGTGAAACCTAGTGCTTTGGGATTCTACATGGTCTGAATAATATCTCTGCATACTGGTGAGGGGTATTGTGCTCAAAAAAGGTTGCATAGCTATTGATTTTTCAGTTAACAAATTAGCTTGCTTAAGGTTAACTTTTTCACTTCATCTTACAAGACTGTTGATGTACTTATCACACTTTTTAGTGTTGCACAACTATATTTCTGTGAACTCTCTGGACCATAGTCGCAATAAAATGGGAAAAAACAAAGTAAGTTAACCATAACAAAGGCAAATAAAATCACACAATTCATGTCAAATCAATAGCTGAAGCAACTGGCAAAGCGTTAAAATTAATGGGACACGAAATGCATCCAAATGCATTAACAGCAAGGTACATACAAATGTGTTCTAATTTGGCTTATGATCTTCTTTTCAAAGAAATCCTATGGAAGGTGACATTAAATAAATACACCAATGTGCTGTACAAACCTTTAAAAATCATGGTCTCTTCCCCTATCATTATTATGTCCAATGTTATTAAGTGTTATCTCACAGTAACAAATGTTTTTAAAATTACATTGGTGTGTCTTGCTCTGGTTTATCCTCTTTGACAAAAACAAGAGAAGCCCAACGATGAGAACAAGGTAAACTTGAAGGGAATGTTTTCAATAGTGGGCCTGTCATTAAAAGTATCACTTAAAAGTATGTTTTAGCGTACATCTCTCGAAATAATCATGCATTCAGCTTTGCATTAGTTATTTCAGCAGATATATGCAGATAGGTTGATTCATTTAGCACTATATGGCGAACCATAATTCATCCCTGCTTGGAAAGACTAATAAGCCTTTGGGTATTAGGTTCCTTTCATACACAATCCTGACACCATCACCTGTCAGGAACTAGTCTGCAATTTGTGCAAACTTCCAGAATTTGTACAAATTTGTTCACATTTTCTGAATACAATTAAATTGATCAATAAAGATAGTGAAAGCCAATACAATTGTACTTGTGTTTGTTAAAGGTTCAAACGCATTAACAAGTTAATGATTTAAGTTTTTGGAAAACTTAAATTTTTGGAAGAGATTTGTATTTATAAACATTAAACAAAGAGAGTAGTCACAAAATCTCTTATCAGTCTAACATGATTAGCAAGGCATACTTGCACTGTATATACAGGTACAGTAGCGTAGTTAGCTGGGTGAATATTTACACATAGCAAACAACATAAGAAACAAAATGTTTCAGACAAACGTTTATTCTAATCAGTTAGTGACGCTACGTCAGTTTCCACCGTTAACGTTACAGAACATAAGACACATTCCTTCCTCTGATATACTACAACGAAATAGTTGGCATGTAAGAAATCGTGATAGCAAATAAGTCAGGATTGGCTCAATTACTACAATATTAGCATACACAATAGCTGAGAGGGCTTTCAGTTTTAAGGGGACATTTAAACAGACCGCGCGGGACTGAAGAATAGACGAACACAAAGCTAGCAAGCTAACAACATTAGCTTGTTACAAACTTAGCAACTCCCCGGGCCACTTTTAACCAACTTGCTTTGGTATTTGTTTTTTTATTTTATTTGATATGATCAATTCTCCCTCCCCCCCAAGTGTTTCCCTTCAAGTAGCTGACTCATTTCGTCTCACCTTTAAAAATCTCCGTACTGTTGTCAGAATTCGAAGCTTCAGCTCGTAGTTCCGCAGCTGAGATTCGCACTCTGTCCAGTTCGTTCGCCATCTTTGCTTTCAGGCAAACATAACAAGTACGGTGGCCGAGCTGGAACAGACAAATCCACTCGGTGACGTTGCTGTGAAGGTAGTCGGGTAGTGTAGTACTGGTCATCTATCTGTGCATACACGTCGATGTCTTCTATAACTGAAGAAGCAATGCAAAAGAAATGTGAAATACATTTTAAAACGTAATTCATGCTAAATGTTTAAGCCATCAACGTATCATACCTCTTCCACTGTAAGTAGTGTAAAGTGTGCACCTTAATGAAAATACAAAAATGGTTGTGTTAGTGCTGATATAAAAAAAGAATTAAAAATCAATTCAACCAATATTTACGGTGTAACTAATACTACTACAACAGCTAATGCTATAAACAAAAGGTTCATTATTTGAACCAAATGAAGAGAAAAATAGGAAAAGAAATGATCTTCCCCTTTTTTCATTGTAAAAATTTGTTCTATATTTGCATTGTATATTTATGTGGGTTTTGAATTATTTCTTTTTCTTATTAAACAAAATCAGTGTCATTCTAAAAGTGTGGTTATATAATTCTTATATAGGCCTTGACCTACATGAAGCTTGGGGGAAGGGGGGCTTAAAGGTCTGCACATTATATAAAGACACTGACAGATTTCCTACATTCAATACATACAGATTGTGTTATCTTTCACAAAATGTCCACTAGATGTCAGAATTGATCATGTAGTCTGCTTTTTTATTTATTTTATTTTATAAACTCAACTTATTGCCCTTGGGATTGGCCCACCAACAAACTTTCTCCTATCTTTGTACTGATGATATAATTTATTGATACAATGCACCATCTCTTCTCTCCTGTTTTCAACTCATGAGTTTAATGTAAATTGACTTTATAAGTTATGTGAGATGGGAAACTGCGGGTGTGTGCATGTGTCTACGTGCACACATGTAGGCTGGTAGAAGAACAGTTCATGTGGACATCTCTGTTTAGCTGATGCTAGAGTAAACAGCTTTATTTCCCTAGCAACAACAAATTAAAGGGCCAGAATCTTTTGTCCTTCATATAGTCTCCAATATATGATTCTTCATCCAGAACCAACTGTTGTTCTATACATGTTTCTCCATAGTGTCACTAAATTATTCATCCAAAGTGCATGGCTAACCTCTTTGGCATATAGTAGGAATACACTTATGTGTGTGACATTTATGTTGCACACTACAAGAAGTTACTTTACAGTACAGCTTATCACCTAATAGTAATATAAGATTTTAGACCATCAATTTATTCATTTATCACATTTTTAGTGTAATTAAAGGTACTGAGTATTTCTAAAACTGTTCAGGACGCACTTTGTCATTTATCTAATGGTCATTAATCATCTTTTACCATTGTATTTCATATTCATGGCCATCTATTAAAAGAAAACAGCCCCAATGCTTAAAATATCATGTTCATAATTATAATCATTGATCATCTTATATAGTTTGATCATCATTTTTATCAAATAAGTGTCATAAATTATTTCTCTGTTGTTGATTTTATTTCTACGGTTATTCTTATGTGGCACAAACAAGAAGCCTCATCGTGTGTGAATGCAGAATCTTGTTTTGATGTTGTGCCAGAAGAAGCACTGGCACACCAGGGGTTGAAGAATGTTTCGTGTCTGCAGTGGAGAGATGTGAAAAAGGGAAGGGGGGCTGCCGGAAGTGGTGGGCGTGTGTCTCCTAGTGTGTGTGTGTTTGGGTGTGCGTGTGTGTGTGCAGAGTTCTGATTGTCAGTGCTGCACCACAGTGCAGGTGGAGCAATGCAGGATGACAAGAGCCACAGAAGGACAGAGAGGGGGAGGCAGGGAGGTAGCGAGGGAGGGAGACAGGAGGAAAGAGGTGAGGAGGCATGAACAGGAGGAGGAGGGACCATGAATACAGATGAGAAAAGAAGTGGGGGAAGTAGGGAGTTTGTGCAGGTGAATCTCAGACACCAGGGGGGTTTCTCCAGATGAATCATGTCTCCATCTCTCCGTCCCCTGTCTCATTTCCACTCTTTTTCTTTTTCTCTCTCTGTCTCCCCAAATGGGACACTGGAAGGTGGGAGGAGATGACTTTTAGAGATGACTAGAGAAGGAGGAGGACAGATGGGGGAATACAGTCTGTGGGAATGGAGGATTACAAATGAAAGAATATGAAAAGGTGAAGGTGAGACAGCTGAAATTCCAGGTCAGAAGTGCTGCGAGAGACAGAGAGTAAGGAGCCCTGTGTAGCATGGAGAGACAGAAAATACAGAGGACAATAGACTAAGGCCAGGGGCTTGTGTGATCTGTACATGCTGGCACTAGATGTTTGGAGTGTATTCATTTCAAGTGGTTTTTAATGTATAATTTACAAAAGATAGCGAGAGAAAGGGGAAGAATGAAATGAAAAGACAGTATTGGATGGATTACATGGGGTGATGTGTCAACACAGCAGCTGAACAGAAAATACAGAATTTTAAACAAAGATAGTCCAAGACACAATGTAACACAAGTTGGAACAGTTGCCTGCATTTCATGACATTGTTTAATCAAAGTTTTATTAAAGCTGTCCGTCATATTTCATTACTCAAGACTGTGTCTTCTCAATCCTGTGCCCAGCACCGTCAGTCTTCTGTGTGCCATTGAAGTTAAGTAAAATATTCAAACCCCAAATAATTTACTTTCAATGGCTCCATTTTTGCATCAATCAGAAAAATATGCTGGTGTTTTCCTTAGTGGGCTTGTCTTGTTTTTTGTAAAACTTTAATTGGAATCACTGTTATATTATGAGTGCTGGGACATTGTTTGGCTGCAATTCTCTATTTAAGATTGGCTTTGGGAATTATGGTGCCACCATAGGAGAACAATAACATACATTTAGGAAGCCATGTCATACAGCGTTGCAAGTAAACAAATGCACTTTGACCAAAACCTTTTTGAAACCATCAAAAAGCTTTTGTGAGAATTCAAATTAGATTTTTAACCCCACATCTTGGCAGAATTAGGATTAAGTTCAGAATTTTGAGAAAGACCACAGATAAATGTCACCCTGCTTTGTTTATTCAACATCCAGTCATGTTTTCTTTTATGGAATTTTTTCAAAGCAACATATTGTGTCCAAGTTTCAAATGTTTACTTAAATATTTGAGATTATGTATATATATATATATATATCGTTGAAATCAGGTTCAAAATAGCATCTAGAGATTCCAGTATTGCATAAATCTATGATCATCTTCATCAGATCCACGCTGAGCTTTAGAGTTTGGTTCTAAGACCAATTGTTTGTGTTGTTTTTTAGTTTTTTGTGAACATGGACCTAGGGGTCAGGTAGTTTTAGAGAACAAACCTTTTTACTTTATTCATTGAAAACTTTGTTTGCAGTTTAAAAACATGCATGAGATCTCTTACTTCTTTCTAACTAGTTTTTGTCTGTTATACATGATATCAGGATATGTAATGTGAAGGCTTTAACATAAATACAAAGATAAGCAAGGCAAGTTTATTTGGACAGTGCATTTCATACATAAGGCAACCCAATGATCAAAAGAACATGATCAAAAGAAAAAGAAAAGAGAATACATACAGGGAGTTACATCTAATACGAACAGACATCAATGGGAAATACATTATCACCGTTGTCATCATCACAATAACATGATTGTCATTGCCGTCATCATCATCATCATTATCACAATCATCATCACAATATCATGATTGTCGACGTCATTAGCGTCATTATCATCAACACCCTCTCCAATATCATCATCATCATCATCATCCTCATCATCATCATCATCATCATTGTCGTCGTCGTCGTCATCATCATCATCATCATCATCATCATCATCCTCATCATCACCATCATTATCGTCAACACCCTCTCAAATACCATCATCATCATTATCATTGTCATCATCATCATCATAATCATCAACACCATAATCATTATTTTATTCTTCATTGTCATCGTTATCATCACCATCACCATCATCATCATCATCATCATCATCATCATCATCATCATCATCATCATCATCATCATCATCAT
>JAOXYM010000016.1:12976425-12986786 GCA_028567055.1 Leptatherina wallacei | reverse complement strand
AAGAAGCAGGAGAATAAAAACGAGAAACACTTGCAATACAATAGGCCTTCGCACCGCCTTTGGTGCTCGGGCCTAAAAATCCTTTTGTTCTTGCAACATTGACCAAATCCACTGGTCTGCCTTTGCTCCAAATCATGAGGTCTGGCATCACACCATTTACAAGGCCGTTACCTCCCTTAAGACCCCTCGCAGGGGAGGGGTATTTCCCATCTCGCCTTTTCAGGAGAAAAGAAGAATAAGGAAGAACTGTGACAGAACAGCACTCAAACAGAATCATACTTTCCGTTGTACTTGTTGTGGCAGGGCTTGACTTTCTCATATTGAGCTTATCAGTCACCATCAAGCTAGTAGCAGTTTTTAAATCTTTGCTTATGAAGTCAAGCCATGATTATGATGACATTTATTCATTTAATAATAATAATAATAATAATAATAATGGATACGATTTGGATTGTGCTTTACTTCTGACGGCACTCAAAGCGCTTACATTGGATCCATTATGCATTCACTCATCATTTATACTTGGTGAAGGTAAGCTGTGTAACCACAGCCCTAGGGCAAACTGACAGAAACGTGGCAGCCAATCCAAACCAACAGCCTCTCCGACCACCACCGAACATTTATACACCAGCGATGCCAACACTGCAGGCAGGGAAGGTGAAACGTCTTTCCCAAAGACATGACAGATGAACTGGCCGAGTGGGATTCAACTCGCCTTCTGGTCATTGGACGACCTGCTCTACCACCTGAGCCACCGCCATTTCAAGCATTTATCTAATTAAGCCTTCTTTCTTTTTTTAGCACTTTTTTTAGTTATGCTAACTCCCCCCCCAGATATAGCTCTTTTGATAAAACAATCCTTGACCAGAAGATCTTTTTAGCCTTTAACAGATGTATCTAGAGATATGCTGCACAGTTACAGATTAAGCATCAGCTGATCTCAAATAATAAGTTATAATATATTATACTATTCTATATGTTACAATGCCTGTATTAACAATACTGTACTCAAATACTCTAAGATGCATGAGAGGGAAAATCTTTATCAGTTATGAAGATTTTTTTTCATTGTAAAATGCTGCCCATTGCTTTTCTTTGGTGTTTCAAAATGATGCACCGATGCATCACTGTTCAGATTCACAGTCCATTAGCTGCTGTAGAGCTAGAAAAACATCAATGGATTGCAAGTGGTCTTGATGCCTCTGGCTGTGGGCTTTCATTAAAGTAGAGATCAAAGAGATCAAATTGATTAAAAAAAAAAAGTCAGAAGGGGGATAAACTGTGTCGCCACCAGAAATTAAATTTGGTGATCAGACGCATGGGAATCAAACACTGAAAGAGGGAAATCCTGGTATTCATTTTCACACCAGCATCCACATCATGAAAAGCTCAGTTTTAAATTAATGTCCAGAAAGGTATAAGTAGATATGATGAACATGGACGTTATGACATTTACATTGTAGTTCTGGTGAAAGCTTGCCTGAGTGGAAAACTTTTACTGAGTTCCCTCCGTTGACTGATTGAACAGCTGTGTAATGAGTTGACAATTCTGTCTGATATCACACAAAGTGAAAAGTTTTTGAGTATTTTCTTTAATTTACTTAGGTAAACTTAATTGGAAATGGCAAAAAAGAGAAAAAAAAGTTAATGGTCAAGCAAAGCTGAAATGTTGTAACTGCATTTCAGGCCTCAGGATAAAATCGGTGGTGTTTTCACATTAGCATTTAATCAACTGATTAAGTGCATGTGAAATGGCTAATGATGAATAAATAGGGAATCACAACCAAAAACATTGCTTTTAAGCCTTTTTTGCACATTGTTTTGACTTGATGGCACTTTAACTCAATATCCTACATGGAGTTATAGTTAAGAGAGACTAGAATTACCCTACCATCACCTTATTGTTATTTTTATAAACAGTTTTCCAACTTCAAACCATAGAAACTTCAATTCTTATAGTAATAATCTTCAGCTTAGATATTTGCGTAACAGAAGGAAGAGACCAAAAAAATTATTAAATCCTATCTTCAAGGCAAATATAAGGATTATGGCTATTTTATTTCTGGGAAAATGGTCAATTGAATTTGAAAGACAGTTTCAATTTAAAGAGTGAAGTAAAAAAAACAAAACATTAAAGGCTTGAGATAGTAGATTTTATTTTATTTTGTTACCAAATTTGTTAGGGTACCAAAAATACAAATAAAGTGCAATTTTTACTGCAAAATGCTTCAGAAAAAGAACGCTTGAATCCATATGGAAGCCATTATCCTTCAAGGCCATATTCCAGATGCAAACTTAGCTGGTCGGGAGGTTTGTAAATGCTCAGAGACATCATGAGAAACGTTCATTGTGACCAGAAAAAAAGAGTTTCATGTTGGCTGGAACCAGTTAAAATCACGGTGAAGCACCTCTCCTGAGAAGGAGACGGAGGCATGACATCCATCAGCCTGAGATTAGATGATTTTTCTGTTAGTAATTTATTCCATTAAGTTTCCATTTCATTCATTAGATCCAATATTCAGTTTTATTATGAATAAATGAACTAGTATATGCATTTGAAATTCATTGTTTCCTGGAACTCTGTTACTAACTCAGTTATTTTGGGGAAAAGTAACTTCAATTAATTACTTTTTAAAAGTAATGTGCCCCAAACTGGTGTTTATTACATTTCATTCATTCATTTTTCTATCATCAGACATAATATTTTATTCTTTAGTGCAAAGAGAGGCGGATTCATCAAAAGCAGAAGAAGAAAGAGCTGCGTGAGGCAGATAATCAAAAAATGTTTAATATGTACAAGCTACACACCCACAAAAGGTAATGCTAATGTAGTTTGGTCAGCCACAGTAAGCTACTCTCCAGAAGAGTTAGCAGGCTTTGCATCTTGCCATGAGGACATGTAACACTAAGGTAATATCTCTCCCCTGTTCTTTTTAATCTCTGTGCTTTCATGTTAGAATTTGCTGCTACAGTGGTGTTCTGGATGGGCCAGGAGTATCTTCACCTCTGCAGTCTGCACTGTGAGTATAGCACACCAGAGTATCC
Organism: Leptatherina wallacei; assembly: GCA_028567055.1. NCBI lineage: Eukaryota > Metazoa > Chordata > Actinopteri > Atheriniformes > Atherinidae > Leptatherina > Leptatherina wallacei. The sequence goes on along the minus strand of JAOXYM010000016.1, from coordinate 12,983,741 downwards.
AGACTGCTTTAAATGTTAGAAGGGGCTTTAGTAACGTACGCAAAAAAATAAATAAATATTGGGCTCCACTGTATAGAATTTTTTTTACTCAGATTTCTCTTTAAATCTTCTCTGCCATGAACATCGCCTTCTTTCCTGCTCTTCAATTTGGATCTGGTTCGTAATTGTGATGTCCATGTCAAAATCAAATCTTTCTGTAATGCAATATGTAATAGTAAATTGTGTTACATATATGTAGTTCATTGCAACCAGATTCCTGCCTCTGCTTCTCACACACAGTCTTTTAATATCAGGTTGTTTGTTTTTACTTTGAGCACCTGCCACTTTAAAGGTCTCTGCACAGGCCTGACGGTAGGGCTTAAATACATCCCTTTTCCAATGTAACTTGATAAATCTATAGGGGGCAAAACACTGGTGAACCATAGCTCATGATACTGTAAAAAAGAAAATCACACATTACTGACATATCTTGTCACCTCAAATGTCTGATCTGTGCATTATCCCCAGGCTACAAATGGTAAGAGTGGCGGTATGTGTATGTATACAGAGAGAGATCATCGGCCAGACAGTTTTTTTTCCTGCAGACATCCAGAGTCTTATGAGTGTCTATGGCAGGGGTACTAATTCCGGTCATACGAGAACCGCAATCCAGCAGGTTTTCCATGTGTCCCTGCTCCAACACACCTGACTCATATTAATGAGTAATTGTGCAGAACTTGATTGGCTGTTAGATCCATTTGATTTGATTCAGATGTGTTGAAGCAGGAATACATAGAAAACCTGCTGGATTGCAGCTCTCCTATAGGACCGAAATGAGTAACCCTGATCTATGGGTTGGCAACCACCCAGCTGGGACCTGGTTGTTAGGCAGGGATAACATCCACTGTTTATAAGTGTGGTTTCTGGACCTGCTTCTGTTCCTCCATCTTTTTCCTAGCTTCTCAACATTTGCTTTCTTTTTTCTGTTTTTTATTCTTAATATATGATGTAAGTAGTATAAGAGTCACCCACAGGGTATCCTATTTGGACATGCTAAAGGTCTTCTGTTGCTCTGAAAGCACACACACACAAGTACTGTTGTGCCATGATGCACATGCCAATTAGGATGAGTTAAAAAAACACACCCAGAGGACAAGGCTTGCTGTTGATGTTCTCCTGCACTGATGAGAAGCCATGTGTCTATTCCCAAGGGAGAGAAAGAAAAGTAGAGTGAAAATAAGAGGGAGAGGGATAAAAAGGTTGGGAAAAAGAAAGATACTGGGGAGTTCCTTTTTTCAGGTGTAATGTGGCCCCTTTGCTGTCACAGTGATTTATGAGGAACAGAAATATTATAATATTCATGCTGCAAATCAGTGAAAGCGGAACAAGAAGGGAGAGAGTCTTTGTAAGTGTGTGTACAATACAAACAAGTCATACGAAGGGGCAAAATATACACAAGCCAAAACCGGAACGGTAACTTTATCAAAATTATAAGTGGACGCAACACCTAGAAAAATACATGCAGTTCCTGATCCAAAATATGCACTTTCATAACACCACAGCATCAGTCACTGCTCAGCATGCATTTGAAGTTTGTTTCCTGTCCTTGTGTATACACATGCTCTCTCACATGGACATCAGGATGTTATAATGCATGTAATGTTTGCTTCCTGCTCTCTAAAGAGTCTCCTTAATGGATTTTTACAGTGATGACTCAACTCAGTGTCCTTTTGCATTAAAGCTCAAGTCACTTTATTTATAAGGTACGGAATAAAGATGCAATTAGTACTTGAAAAACTAGATAAATGTAATAATTTTCTCAATGATGTGATAACTGTTAAAACAACCATTTCTCATAGTTTTAATGTGTGTAAAAACAGTAGATCTGGTGTAATTCTGCTGTAAAACCATAATTCCAGAAATGTTGGGAGGTTTTTTAAATTCGAACAAAAGGAAAACTAAAAGACCTTTAAATCACTCGAACCAATATTTTATGCACAACAGAACATACATAGCCTATGTGTAAACTGAGAAATTTTACAATTGTATGCATAAAATGAGCTCATGTCAAATGTGATGCTGCTACAGGTTTCAAAATAGTTGACATGGGGCATGTTTACCATGGTTACCATGGCATAGCATTGCCACTTCTTCACTGAACAGTTTGAAGACGCCTGGGCATCGAGGTTATGAATTCCTGCAGTTTTTGTGCTGGAATTTGGTCCCATTCTTGCCTGATAAAAGTTTCCAGCTGCTGAAGAGTTTGTGGTTGTCTTTGATGTATTTTTTATCAATGATGCATCAAATGTTCTCTAAAGGTGAAAGATCTGGACTGCAGTTAGGCCAGTTCAGCACCCGGACTCTTCTCCTGTGAAGCTATGCTGAGATGGGAATAGCATCATCTTGCTGAAATACACAAGGCCTTTTAAAAGAAAAAAAAAAAGATGTCATGAGTGGAAAAGAGCAGAGATTCCTCTAAAACCTTAATATACTTTTCAGTATTAATGGTTTCTTCCAAAACATGCAAGCTGTTGATACCTTATTATGCACCCCCACCATCAGAAATGCAAGCTTTTGAAGTGAACACTGATAACACACTGGAAGGTCTCCCTCCTCTTTGGCCTGTAAGACTCAGTGTCCATGATTGCCAACAAGAATTTGGACTCATCTAACCATCAAACACTTTCCCACTTTGAAACAGTCCATTTCAGGTGAGTCTTGACCCACCGGACATGATGGCGCTTCTGGACCTGGTTCAAATATGGCTTCCATTTTGATAGAGCTTTAGTTAACCAACAATGGTTTCTGGAAGTATTCCTGGGCCCATTTAGTAATGTTAATGCCACAATCGTTCCGATGTGTCATGCAGTGTCCGAGGGCCCCAGGACCATGAGCATCCAATAAAGGTCTTCGTATTGTCCCTTGCGCACAGAGACGTCTCAAGTTTGTCTGATCTTTTGATGAGACAATCTTTTTACGCACTCTTTCACAGATTGGTGAGCCTCTGCCAATCTGCCTCTCTAGAAAATCCTTTTTATAGCTAATAATGTTACAGACCAGATATCAGTTAACTAAATCATTTGCTGTTCACCCAGCTGAATCTTTTTTTTAAACTTTATTGCTTTTTCAGCCAGTAGTTGCCTCGGTGCCAACTACTTTGAGACGTGAAGCAAGCAACCCATTTGACGTGAGCTCACTTTGTGCATAAAATTGTGAAATATCTCAGTTTAGACGTTAAGTTATGTATATTCTGTTGTGAATAAAATATTGGCTTATGTGATTTAAAGGTCTTTTAGTTTAGATTTTGATCCAATTCAAAAAATGTCCCAACATTTCTAAAATTTGGGTTGTAATATAAATAATCGTAGTTATGATTAATTAACTACCTGTATAACCTTATATATATATATATATATATATGCAACGATACACAAAATTTACTGTTCGGTTCAATACTTAAATATCACTGTTAAATATTTTTTCGATACAAAAGATTTTATTCTAGTGTTTTTTTAACTTGTAATTTTTGAAAACTAAATTACTAATATTTGTGTAATCTCAAAAGTAGAGTTTCTTTAATTAAATGTTGCCGAAACTACACAATAATAGTAATAAATAAATCTGTGCTCGACGATGCAGCCTAGGCAGAGTAATCAATCGCAGATCCATTGAGCTTTCAACACTGAGTGTATCATCCGAGGACAAGTTCATGAAAAGATTTGTATTGTTTGATACAGTGCTGGTTCGGTACGTACCTGTATTGAGCGATTCAACTCTGTTACTGCATAATTTACTGTTAATACTTCATATCATGGGTAATTTAGATTTCCAATGTTAGGCAAATATGTTAGAATTCTTTCGTGTGCCCACCTTTAGAATGGATATGATAACACACTTGAATAAACACTGTCCAAACAATGTAATAAAAAAAAAAGATTTTTAATGTATTACTTGCAATTTAAATAGTTTCACAGAAAGGTAATAGCAAAATTTTGGCAGAACAGATAGCAGATATAAAAACAAACAAACAAAAATCTTCCATCTTTTAAAAGAACTGTGCTACTCTCTGTGGGCAGCAAATTTGTGTATTTATTTGTTATATTGCCTCAGAGCAAGATTTTCTAATGTTCAATCAAAACTTGGCTGGGATTTCTCTGGGTTCTCCCTGTGCCTCAGTTTTTCCAAAGAGATACATGTTAGGTTCACTGGTGTTTCTACAGGGGTAGCATGTTTTATTTGCCTCTGTGTGCGTCCTGTGATTGACAACCTGTTCAGGGTGAACCCTATTTCTCACTCAATGTCACCTGGGATAGACTCTATAGTCCTTGCAATCCCTGAGTAGGATAATAGGAGAATAGAGAATGGATGGATGGATTTGCACTCTGTGGGATTTTCTGTTTCAGCAAGTTCAGCCAGTATGGCAGATGAAGGTTTTATTTACATGCATCAGTACACTTGTGTATTCATGTATCCATTGCTCATTAGGCAGCTTGAATTAACCTTATCACAGCACAACATGCAGTTAGAGAAAGGGAAGCCACCACAGAGAGATTGATAACCTTGAGATGAGGTTTCTTGGTGTGGCTTTCCATGCTTTGAAGAATAGCTCTGCATCACCTCTTCCCCACCCTTATTACATACATTCATGCCCCAACACATATCTGACCCCCCTCCTCCATCTCGCACACCTACGCACACACACAAGTGGTTTGCTATAAGGCTCCCACAAGCATTACTTATTAGCTTTGAGTATGCTGCCTCACAGCAGTGTGTATTACTTCCAAAATTTCATGAACTCAATATAACATATTATATTTCAAAAAGAAATATTGGTTTTAGTTGACACTGATGGGACTCCCTTGTTGATATCAAATAATGAGGTTACCAAGAACAATCCGTGCGATCGATCATTTACTTTGGCAGAACATATATACATTTTGAGTCTGCAAAATCCTACAGCAGTTCATTTACAAAGATTGTTCTAGGGACTTACAGTCAGGGCCACCTTTTGACATCAAAGAAATTTAGGCAAGACCTGCTCTGCATGCATGCAGTTATCAAAAGAGAGAGGGAGAAAATGCTTGGTTGTTATGACAAAGACAGATTTTCCTCAATTGTAAACATGCATTTTATTCATTCCTCTTAAAGTAAAACATTGTATTATTGCCTCCTGCCATTAGTGATGGATAATAGATGATGAGAGGGGAGGAAATTCAGAGGTCGCAGTTTAATAATGATGGCATGCAAAGTCACAGTAAAAACATTTGTGAAATGATACAGGAGGAGCAAAGCGAGATGAAATGAAAGGGGGCAGAGGGGAGATTAGCAACAGCTATTAGCAGCTTCTAAAGTAATCACACTCATTAGCTGCTATCAGATTGAGTTAGATGGTTATGAAACAAAAGAAGCAAAGGGAGGGAGATCTTCACAGAGCAGACTCCTACTCCAACCTCCTTTTAAAAAAGTTTTTTAAAGGCACACACAAGGCATATAGAGGCCTTGTGCATGCAAAAAAGAAAGAAAAAAATATATATGAAGCGTCCGCACTGCAATTTAACATTCCATTCTGATTTCCTAACCTCTAAGGCATTTGATTTTCTTCCGACTCATTTAGTTTTACAGTTTTAGCTTAATCTTTTTCCTTCCACTGACTTCTTTTCAATGGGAAGATTCCTTTTCTTTTTTATGATAAAACAAAATAAAAGTCCCCTGTACACCATGTGCTGGTACATGGTAATGAATACACCAGTCAAAAGTTTGGACACGCTTTTCCACTGGATTTAATGGGAGGTGCAAAATAATTTGTAAAGAGTTAGCAGGGAATAGCCAGTGGTATTAATTAGATTTCGAGTCCCCTCCTGCTCTTTAACCTTTCTATTGTGATGCCACAAATGATTGGTAAGGCTTTAAAAACAACGTTACCATTTGAAGTTTAAAAAAAATAAGTTGGGGTATGCCATTATGTCAAGTGAATACGATAAAAAATTATTTGCCATTACCTAGTTTTTGAGTCTATATGCAACACAGCTTGTTTTAATGCTGTGGCCAAATGTTGCAACTACATGTTCTGAAATGAGACTGTCAAAGAAAAAGAAAACGTATTAGCTCAAACAGGACATTTCATGTTTTGCATCTTCTCTTAGTGTGTTACAGCATTTTTATGTTAAATGTTTGCAAAAGATACAAAGAAAGAATCATTATCCCTTACAGACAACACTCTTCCTGAACTGCCTGGAATACATTGGTGTAGTCCATTAAGGCTTTTCATTTGCTACTTGCTTTCATCATGTAACACATTCTCATAATGCCTGCAGAGCAACTAGTTTGGCACATCCTCAAACAAAGCTAGACAGAATGAGCAGCTGCCTTCAGACCCGTTTCTGCTTTCTCTAAAATGTCTCACCCATGAACGCTACATTCTAAATACCCTGTTGTTGGCTGCAAGAGCAAACCCTCACTCACATTTTAGCTGCTGGAAACCCAGGGGATACTATTATTTTAACGTCCATGTCCTCACAAAATAGAAAAATCCTGCTGTTTGTACATTACCAGGGCATGTACATTAGATTTATCATATATCCACAGACCTGAGCTGTGTGTTGTAATTATAAGGGAAAATAATTTGTTAAAACTTTAGGACCATTTTGAACAAACAGCGGCAGGGTGTGAGTTATCATGTTTTTGTGTTGACTTCAAAGGCAGTCAAACCCTATTGGAAATTAGCGTTTAGCATACTTTAATGGGAGATATACTACTCTACTAATACAATTGTCCAGTTTATCTCACACTGGCTGAAACCTTTGCATGCCATGCCAATCTCAAAGGTTTTCTGACTCTGGGTTTCTGACTTAAAGATTTGGGCCCTGATTAAGGAAGATTCCAAATAGCGACTGCTAAATAAATTGCCCCGCAATTATTTAGCGCCCGTTGTGTTTCCATGATTTGCGGGTGATCTACTAACATTGCTCACGCAATTGATAACAGGTGCAAACAGCAGCATTTAAATGAGGATTTAGCGGCGCTATTGCTTTGTCACGGAAGGCTCTGGAGAGCAAGGAAGCCGCAAACGCAAAACGAAATTCAATCCAATTGAGGTTGAAATATTAGTAGAGGAGGCAAATAAGAATATTGCTGAGCTCGAGAAAAAAAATCGAAATGTCACCAGAAGGACTGAAATATGGGAGAATCTCTGCGAAAAAGTAAATGCAGTCGGAAAAACCAGAAGAACAGCGGATGAAGTTAAGAGGAGGTGGCAAGATATAATGCCCCTTTCACACTAGCACCTAGTCAGCCCAGCCCGGCTCAGCCTTCATTCAGCCGACACCACACCGCCCCGG
>JAOXYM010000016.1:12935332-12953833 GCA_028567055.1 Leptatherina wallacei | reverse complement strand
CTATAGCCATATAGGCACATGTCTATTTATTTCCCAACATCAATCTAGCCTCTTCTTCTCCTACTCCTCCACCACCTCCTCGTCCTCATCCTTTTCTACCAATCGCCTTCACTTGTACAGACACCAAGAGGACAAGACTACAGTCTACTTGCGAGCGGTTGAAAGGAAACAAAACAATCCGGAGAACAGGAGCAGGAGCACTGGACTGGACCTGGACCAGGATGCTACTTCCGCACAGAGTCTACTAAACGGTCCCGACAGCCGCTGTCAATATGTTCAGGAGAGGTAAGAAGAAGCAGACTTCACTTGTTTATACCTACTGCTGATGATGGCTGTTCATTAGTGTTTGTTTGTGTGTGCGTGTAGGTGTGTGTGTGTGTGTGTGTGTGTGTGTGAGAGAGAGAGAGAGAGAGAGAGAGAGAGAGAGAGAGAGAGAGAGAGTTGGGAGAAGATTCTTGAAGTATTCTCCTGATATTCTTTTTGTCTAATTATGGATGAACTGAGTCGCAGATGCGTCTTGGTGCTGCCTAACTCGGCCACCGTCCTTTTATCCGTTCCGGCGGCCGAGACTCGAAAGGAAATTAAATATTTATTCACTTCATGTAAAAAATATTCTCAAAATAGCGAACCGCTGCCGCACTGCAGTTTGTGGAGACTTGCCTGAACGAGCGGTGGTTGGTGCTGTTGCTGCTGCGTGCTTTTAAGTGAAAAGGCAGCGCGCGAGTATGTGGGACAAAAGTTCACTATGTGGCTTTTTTTCCCTCATGGTTGCAAAACTTTAACTCTTTTTGGCAATTTGATGTACGCGCCCACGTGCACGTGGACGATTTCGACTTCAGCCTACAGTAAGTGTTGGGAGATGTTGGCTCTCCCGGCGGGTCCGCGCGGGCCCGCAGAGATTAAAAACCCGGTGGAAGTGTCGCCCAGACAGCAACGGCGCGTGCACGACGCCCGATGTTTACTTGCACGCTGCTATTTCGTGGCGAGAAATCGTAATAATTTTTCTTTTTTGTTCAAATGACCTTGGTTTTTGCATGGGTTGACAGGATAGGCCCAATACATCTTCTGTTTGTGCACTCACGCGCTCATGTAGAGTTGATAAACTCCAATAAACACAAGAGAAATTCTAAAAATTCAACACCTGATCTTCTCTCTTAAACATATCACGTTACCCATGGAAATATGAATATATGTACACAGAGACATTTTAAAGGTAGGCTATATTTGCGGTGGAGCGGTGACTCATCCCTCTCAAAAGAAAGAAAAAGAAAACATACATTGAAGCTTTAGTGAAAGGATGCTTTTGTAGAGCACAGCCTGAACCTTGAGAAGAAACACTTCTGTAGAAACATTGAGAATCTTTCAATTGTTGTTTCAACACAGAGGAGGGAAACAAGGTGCATACATCTGCACACATCACGAGATATTAGCCCACTTGGTTTGACCGAGTCAGGGCACAAGCTGGGCAATCTCCTCATTAAGGGTGGGATCTAATGGGCTTGACAGAGAGCTGATTAGTGCTGTCATTGTGCATGTATGTGTGTGTATATGACAAAGAGACAGGGACTGCTTGCTGGCTTCAGGGAGACAAGCTTCAATTTTAATCTTCCTGTAATTTCAGATGGATAGCACCCACCCACCCACACAGCAAAATCACGCAGTGGTGAAGGCTGATGCATTGCTTTGTATCTCCTCCCACAAATATGTTGCTGTCAGTCACAATAATAAAATTCAGAGTAATTGTTCAGTCAGCCTGAGATACAGTTATCTTTATCTGTCACCTTTCCCCGCAGTACCTCTTCGCGGTGGGATAAAACAAGAGCTGGAGAGCGAGGAGAAGGAGTATAAGTGTTTTTGTGTAATGAAAACTCCCACTATCTTTCTCTTCTTGTCTGTCTCATTCTTCCTCTATCTGCTTGGCCAGCTCCTGCTGCCAGCATCACTCTGCGAAAAGAAGGGCCTGGCAGGCTGATTGGCGACTAGCTTGGCTGGTTTGGGTAGCTGCCGAAGCTTTGTTTCCCAGCTTGTTTGAAGCTGGATTTGTCCCTCACTTGACTTGGCCTTCATCGCCCAACATTTTGGTTGTCTTTCTATTTATCAACTTTTTCACAGTGATGAACACAGAGATGCTGTGTGAACAAAAACACATAAAACCTTTAAATTCGTGAAGGAAGAGCTATCTTACCGAAAAACGAAATGCCTTTTTATGCTCAGTTATAGCAAATAAAGATCGACCATAACTTTTATTTTAGAATATTTTCACATATTATCAATAACGCTATAAATGATCAGAAAATGTGATCAAACACTAATTTTCTAAAGCAGAATGATCACATTCCTCTTTTATCAAGAGTCCAAACATCAAAGGTATTTAGCATCAGTGACCAAGAAACACGCCAAATCCTAAAAAAAGCCTATTGTTACTCAGGAAAAATGACAGAAAATTTATGTAATTCTTAATAAAGTTGAAGGTGGTTTGCAACTTGCTTTCAGTAAACTTAAATTCTTTCTTCTGCATATTATATCATATAAACGTGTATCAACAATGTTGAATTATTCATTAAAAATGTATTTTTTTACCTCTAATTTGGAAATATTTAACTGGTGAAGCCCTTGTTTATTTAAGAACCATTTGCCAAATGTAAATTCGATCGAGATTATAACCATTTAATAAACAATTATTCTGGGAAAAAGCACAGACTCCTAATTTTACTCAGCAGATGGCTTGATTCAATGCAAGTTGCAAAGAAAAACAAGAGGAGCTAATATTTCTTAAGCCTAAGGATGTGAAAGGAATTTGATCGACAGAATTGGACAGATTTGCAATATTATTTTCGTCTGAACACTGTCAAAGAGGGCTACAGAAAAACATTTTTGGCAGGCGAGTGGACTGAAGTAACAGTAAATACTTTCAGTAAACAATGTGGATTTAATCCATTTTCAGGTTAAAGCAATGACAACATAAGCTTTGGTGTCTTGTTGTTTCAGTACTTGTTAACTATGTTAAAAAATAGTTTGAACTTGAATTAAAACTTAGTTGCTAACGTAGTCACTTCTCACAAAGTCGTACTTATGGATGCACATAACAGGTCAATGGATGACTTTGATGCAGAAGAACACTTAAAATGCCATCATTGTCAAGTTGTGATGAGCATCTTTTTCTCCATTATGACTAAGCAGATTTACAGAAATTCATTCACACTGACATCTGAGATAATGATATCCTGGGGAAGTTTATGTCACACTGAATCTTCATCTTTGTTTATCGCGTCTGTGCTTTAGATTTGAATGACGACAATGGCTCTGAGGAGTATAAATGTTGATCCACTTATCCCTTTCACCTCAAGCCATATCTTTGCCTTGTCTCTCCTTTTATCTTCTGATCTACACAACACATGAAGACAGTAACTGCAAAACAATGTGTTCAGATTTGATGGATAAGTTACAGTACGTGGAAGACGGCATGATTCTGCACTGCTTGTGTTATGAATGCCAGTTCCTATACTCCTTCTCATCTCTTATTTTTATCACTTTTTAATGATTTCATCCTGTCTCTTACTAGCACCACCACCGAATGCGTAACCTTGTTATTTCCTTCAGCCATGATATTCTACAAGGAGCTTCAACTCTGTATTGAAATCCAATGATCAATATCTTTTTATGAAGGTAAAATTACAACTGATCCAGTCAGGCTGTTTCCTTAGCCTGACTTTAGGACCAGTTGCTTTCTCAGGATCCAAATGAGAATTTACTCACAAATGAATCTTGGAGTTCTTACTCAAACTGAGCCTAAGAGCTTCCAAAAGCCACTTTAGATTAGGATAAAATTAACTTTAACCAAGTTTTAAAATCACTTTGTGAAATATGAAGCTGTGCGTCTGATGGCAATGTGACAAAACATTAATGTCACATGCTTACTTCCTCCCTCCGTGCTGACAGCTGCAATGGCACACATACATTTTGCCTGCAGGCCATTGTCAAGTCTACAGTCAAACAAGCTGCGCCTGCTCTTTTGCGTTCTGCTGTGTGTGTTTACTAGCATCTATGATCGCCTTGGTGGATGATAATAACATATGGATTTGTGACAAAATGTTTATATGGGTCGTGAAGCACCAAATGGCAGAGTAATTGAGTGCTGAGATTGATCCAAATTTGCTATTGCAGTACTGACACCTCTAGGCAGTGGACAGATTTTATAAATCAAGACATAATATAGAGAATAAGGTACTTTGTGTTGAGTCTCTGGATATATCATATTAGAAAACCAAGTTGTCGAGGGATTCAATGACTGGTGTGGAATCCAAATGATGATCAATTACATCTCTAATGCAACTCACTGTGGAGAAGGGGATGAAACGCATCACCACACACACACACACACACACACACCAGCGCACACAGCAAGCGTCCATGTGACGGCTGTGCATATCAATGACCTTTGCAACCACTCCTCCTGCCTCATCTCAAGGTTACTCACAGACTCCTTTTTTCTTCTCTCTGCTGTATTCTCAGCTCAGAACGCTCTGCCTCCTCAATCCTATTTTATCATTTAGTTGTGCAACAATTTTCCGTGTTGCGTTTATAATCAATACACCATGTGTAAGAACGATAAAATAATTACATGGGCCGATGTGTTATTGCTGTGAGCTGCGAAACCGGTGAACTATCATAAACAGTGTGGGGAAAAAAAACTCTTAATGAGCAGAAACTGTTTGGATGCTAAATAAACAAACAGCAAGTGCCTCAAATTATGCTGTAAAGAGCTTGAAATAGCATTTCACTATGGCCCTGAGTGTTTCATCCCTACCTTCTTACCAAGATAACACCTTTTTTTTCTTTTTTTCTTTGGACATACAAGAATTACAGGTTGGCCAGCTAAAGACCTGATATAATGGAGAATCTAAATCTGGAGGATAATCTAATACTTTTGGATCAGATTGTCTCACTAAACCAAGATAAGAGCTGCTAAACAAAATTTCATTGTGCTTCTCATAATGACAATAAAAGATTCTTGATTCTTAAACAGATAAATAAAAAGGCTGTCCAAACTTCTACACATAATTTGAACGAAGGAAAAAATGTGAATAGTTTTGACACAATTAGGACATCGCTCATTGGACACACTGCACTTTGAGGATAAAAAACAGTCAGTTCTTCTCTTCAGGACTGTGGAAACTTTTAATGTATACTGAATATGTTTATACTTATTGCACAGGGGAATAACGTAAGCTTACTCTCTCTTGTTGTGTCAACGTCCCATTCACTTGATTGATTATGTAGCAGCTGCCTGTAGAGAAGTCAGAAAAGATGGATGCTCCATGTTCAGCATATTCCAGCTATTTTATAGTATAAATGTTTTCTGTTTGTGTCTGCACATGTACTTAAAGTGGTGTCCTTCTTGTCATGAAATGTCACGAGATAGTATCATGGGGGTCTATGGGGATTGACACACTCCTAGAGCCAAGTGGCCACTGCGGTTTTTGTCTTCATTTCTCTTTTTTTTTTTTGCTTCTTGATGAAAACAGGATGCAGAAATTTGTAATTTGAGTCTCAGCCCCTCAGTTGAAGTGACAGGTTGTGCATCCAGGCAGCCGTATTCTCCACTAATCATGTGATCATCAGATGATGAGGTCAACTATATCCCTGGGAAATACTGCCATTCGAATTATAATTCTACTAAGATCATATGATGATCTTTAGGACAGATCCTCCACCTCTTAACAAAAAAGGCAAAGGAATATGAAGGATACCTTACAATGCTCGACGGTCAAACAGGTAAAAAAAAAAAAAACGAAGCAAAAAAGTCTTTTGAAAGCCAAAGTTACTGTGGAAATAGTTGATTTCTCGATTCCCTAATTGGACACATAATACGAGTCAATTTGCTGCTGCAGTAAAGTGGTTGTTGCTTTGTCTCTAAATATGGTTCAGTAATTTGTGTGTACCTTGAGAGCTGCCTGCCCTGCCAGTAGGTAGATCCTGTGTGAACAATGCGCCCAATCAAATGAGACATCACTCCCTATCAGGAGTCCTGCAAAGGCCTTTGATTGCAGGTTCACTTAGCAACAGCTGGGGCACGGGATGTGTTTAGTGCATGCAATGTGTGTGTGAGAGAGAGAAAGAGAAGGAGGATTTGTCTGCATATGTGTGAGAAATCTTTTCTATGAAAGGAATACACATGTTTGACCATGTACTATGGCGAGCACATAGTGCTCATAAGGATTGTGGAATTTTGCATGTGTTTTTGTGTGAGAGCCTCGGGAATCATTAGTGTAAATGCCAGAGCATGGACACTAGAGAGGAGTTGTACAGCAGACCAAGCAGATACTGGTGTGGGCATGCAGAAAAAGAGGACATATAAAGCCTGAGACAGATACAGAAATAATTCACAGGTAGGAAATGAGTGATTATTTGGAAAGAGATTTCATCTGGAGGATAAAGGAATGCACTCTGCTAAAGAAGAGAGCCAGTAGCAGTTGAAGATGGTGGAGCTGATGGGAGCCAGTTGAGGGTATGTGCGCTTGGTCAGCAGCAGTCAGACTGCAAATGGCAAATGAACTGCAAAGACACCCCCACCCCCATAAAAAAAGAAATATGTATATTATACAGTTTTTTGGGAACTTCTCAAGAAATCAATTTTCCATGTTTCTTCTTTGGTACAAATACATCAGTCACAAAATAACAGCTCAGCCACCACTTAGTTCATTTCTGAACCCCTTTACAAAAACGATAAAAACTCCCTTGCAGGATACAGTATCTCCTCTTCCCCTCCACTCCCCTCAAATCTTCTCTCCTCCCATGTCTTCTCCTCTGGAGCTGGTTCGCTCTGTACCTGTTGAATAATTGATAGCTGTTTTGGTTTCTGATAAGGCGTTTGTGGTCCCAGCTCTCAGCAGTATGGGCTTGCTGCAGATCACACAGCTCAGTCCATCTTTTCACTGCCTCGTTGTTCTTCGTCCTCTTTTTAAAAAAAAAAAAAATCTCATCTTATTCTGCTCCATGTGCCAGTTTTTCTGCAGCACTCATGGTCTCTGTAACTTGTTTTAGTTTTTGACGTGGCCAATGGCTTCCAGGTTTTATTCCAGATCAGCTTATTAGGCTTATTTCTATACTTTTTCAATTTACAAAGAGCCATGTAAACATAAATAAATGAAGTATTCTGGATATTGCCATGGAAACCGAACTTGTAGATGGGAAAAAACAAGTTAATAAGATGAGCTGTTTAATATGCCTGCATAAAGTAGCTTCTGCTGCAGCAGCCTCAGCATCATATACAGGATGTTGCACAAAAAAAGGAAAAGAAAAAGAATTAAATAAGATTAGTCCAGCGAGGATTGGCAAACTGGTACAAGCAGATAGTCAGTAGCAGCATATTACAGCAGAGCAAAAATCTCGAGGAGAGATTGATGACCATTTGCACTTTCTATTCAAGGGATAGTATCGGTTTCTTCAATTAATATACAGATTAAGCAGTTTGTCCTTTAATCAGGCTGATTATATACCAGTTTGAGATTTTAAGTGTAGGCTGATCTGTTCCACTTTATATGTCATGAATACACCTGTGATGGTGAGACTAGGATGCTGGATGCCAATCAAACAGACAGTTTCATTAACAGTGTGACGGTCAAAAGCAGGTGATCAGTCAGTATAGCAGCGACGATAGACAAGGGCTTAACAAAAGGGAGTAGGTTTAAGTCATATAAGTCATAAGAGAAAACACAATTAATCAAGGCTGGAAAACTGGAGATCATAATGATTTTATGATTTAAATATGCATATTCTTTACCAATCAGTTTCCATGTATCACTCTCCAGGTCCCTTCTCTTGTCTTAACAAGATCATTTCTGACTCCAAAAAGGCCAAAATGGTGATACCCAGTCATGATCATGAATGTTTGTTTTTATATACAGTTCACTAAACCTCTGTAGAGAATATACAATAATGTGTATGCCTTTAGACTCTTCACTGCTTTACTAAACCGTGTAGCTCCACTAAAATCTGTTAAAATGAACCTGCTGTTTGGGATGCAGAAGTTTTCCCCCATGCTGACTTCATGGTGGCGAAGGTATATTTTTCATTTCAATTTTCAAATTCTAATACCTGATCCTTTTTCTCTTTGGAAATAAAAGCTCATACTCGTTGATCCATTCATTCTAAGGAAGCATTTGTACTTATGTAACTATAGTTAAAAGTCACTTTTCATTTATTATGTATGTTGTTTTGTCTACACCCTGCAAACCTCAACTGGAGTACTCGAGTATCTGAAAACTTACTAATTTATTGATATTCATGCCCAGAAACTGCCTTGAAACTTTTCCTCTTCATTTGTTCTCTTGGCCTCTGAGGCTCTCTGCTCTTTTTTCCTGTCTTGTCTTTTCTGATGCATCTGTGCAGTTCAGTGTTAGGTGTCTTTACTGGTGGATACCCAGCATGTGGCGAATTGAGTGAGATGGGTTAAAGAGGGAGAAGAGTTCATCAAGCCCTGGACAACAAGTCAATTCCTCTTGATTTACCACATCAATCCCCATCTGTCCCACAGAGTTCCAGCAAATGTGTGTGTGTTTGTGTCCGCACATACAGATTAGCTCGAAACAGACTTGCTCAGAAGCTTCCTTTATTCACATTTTCTGCCTGTTTCTGTACTACAGCACAGATAGACAGGAGCGGCAGCAGTAGCAGGTCTTACATAACAACATCACTGCATTAACAAGCCCATCTGCCTCTGACTGGTGCTCACACTTACAGTTTGAGTGCTGTTTAAATGACACACCCTAAAAACACTTGCACAAACACCATCAATACCATCTAAGGAAGCGTTTTAAGTAGCATGAACAGGTGAAATCCCCTAAAGCTCTTTGATTTGAGCACATTTTTATTTTTCAAGGAGAGAGTGGTCATGTATGACTGTCATGTAAAAAAAAACAACAACAATACACCTGCAATTGTATTGCAAATTTAAACATGTAATTACAACAGAAAACTGTAGTTAAACAGTCGTTTAGTTGATTTATGGCAAAAACTGTTCATTAAATTACTGTTAGTCCAATAAGAAGTAAAAGTGAAAAATGTGTGTCATTCTGCCTGACATTTTCCATTTGTCACTCTGGTGCTTGCACATATTCACTCGTGCTTTTTTTGGAGTCAACCTTTCCAGTTTCCTTTCAACGCACACATCTTCCCAAACTCACAAATGCCAGAACCCGCTCATGGGTTCAACAAAGTTCACCCTAATCACTTTTTACAAGCTCCCAATTTAACACCCACCCTCTTCCTCCCAATGACTAAAGTCAGAAATGACTTCACATAACAAAGCCTATAGCTCACCACCGCAAACATGCTGACGTATGAAATGGATGGAATTAGAAAAACTTTGTTGATGTCTTTGTTTGGCGCGTGCTTCAGAGTGACAAGAGGAAGTAGAAGATTGAGTGATGTGAGAGAACAGGAGATGCGGGAATGTGTGAGAAAGCGTTGTTTGCTTGCTGCCACAGCTTGTTTGTGTCTTCACTCTGAGTCCCATTATAACACTGAGGGATGGTGTTCATGCATGTGCAATATAAGTGTGTGTGCCGCACACTTAGGCTTACATAATGATCAGATGCTCAGTGGGATAATATACAAAGAAATCTCAGGATGTCCTTTTATTGGTCTGACTGAGGGACACAATTGAAAAAGTATCAGAAGCAAACTGGACAGGGCTAGAGTCATATATACTGTATGCACTTGCTTTAATATTCAAGTATATTGTTTTCATGTGGCATATTGCTGCACAATCCCAGTCATTTAGCTTTCTGTTTGGACTAAAATGCATCAAGTGAAATACTGCATGCAGTGTAGTATGTGTTGAAACCACAGTCAAAATGAAAGGAATGTGGTCTGCAGTACTAGATCAACTCTTCTACTTTTATCTATGTGTTCTGCAAATTAGGAATGATTTATACATAATGAGTTCAAGGTACTGGCTGTAATAATCCATGGTGAATTTTCCTATTATGTTGTTTTTATGTCCGTAATCGCTCAAATGGTGGATAGTGGTTTGGAATTTAACACCTCATTTATGGCACGTTTACAGTTGTGTAGTGCATCTGCTGTTGAATTATGGAGAGATTATTAGTGGCTGATATAATAAGAATGGATCAGAATCTTTAGCCACAGCTGCACCATGTGCTGAGAGAGAAAACACTAAATATAGGGAGCTTTACATAAAAGTGTCAAGATGCTATAGCTGTTGTTGATAGAGGTGGTTTGTAAGTGTGCAGCTGTCCTGTGTAAGTAGTGTTTATGGGGAATCGTCCCTGCAGCATCCAGTGTTTCCTGGCCTCGGCTCACACACTGTGGAAGGAAAAAAATCTAAAAAGAAAAAACAAACAAATAAACAAAAAGTGACGATGCTTGGCAGGAAGGACTGCTGGCTTCCATTGTCACAAACTTCTCCAAGATTTATCAACCACAGGGCCCCTAGTGACTTTGTCAGGGATGTACTTTGTGAGAAATCTAGCAAACATTTATACTAAATTTAACTTCTCTTTTAAGAAGATGAGCCATTTTCACTAAGAGCCCATGCTAACACTGACTCCCTGGTAATACCCCCATTTCTTGCCTTTGCTCATTCATGCAGATCTAACAGTGTTGCCTTAAAGAGTTTTTGCAAATTGCATGCTGCCGCTGCATCAGAGCGGTGACAACAGTGTTGGAGTTTAGTGTTCTTCCTAATCCTCAACAAACACTGAGCTGGTTTTGGGCTGTCTACGATTAAAAAAAGAAGACCACTGAGAAAGATGTGTGGTGAAATCTTTGGTCATGGCTTCAGAATGATCCTCCTACGTTGCACTGTGAGAAAAAACAATATAAAAATGATATCTTAATATTTCGACCAATTTGCTGTGTGTCTGCTGCTGTTTCCCACGTTCACGAACCACCCAAGAGCAGGTAATAGAATACAACCATGACACTGCAGTTTTTCACCCTTTCTTTATTCCTTCCTTCACTTTATTATTCTACTACTTCATTGCACATTAAAAGTGCTTGTTTAAAAGAAGGAAAACATTGTGGTCAGCTATTAAAATACAGTAAAATATTGCTGAAAGCTTACCTATTATTGTCCACGTCATCATGGTGGGGTGTCCCGTGGTACATAACCAGTTCTTAAAATCCTGCATGCTTTGAGGGTACGCTATGTTTTCAGCAGGTTCCTGACCAAGTGCCAGAATGTGACAAATGGGAGTGAGAACAGGTTACCTTGGTGATGTTGTGGAGAAACTAAAACATAACCAGAGTTAAAGAACATGAAATATGTCTGATTCCAGAAGAGAAAAAAATCTAGGTACATTATGTGTTTGTCCTGAGTTGGCCATGTGTGCTGCAGCTCATTACTACATCAAATGGGATATAACATGGAAAAGCTTTTTGCTGCTGCCTTTAATTTAAATGATGCTAACATCTATATTAGGCACAGAGTTTAATAAGTCCATGTCTCACAAATTAGCTTAAAGCTGTGCCACTGAACTTTGACAGTCTCCTAACAAAGACTAATTCAGCATCCATCTTGCATCCTGTCTCTTCTCTTAGCTCTCTCCAGCCAGTAAAAGCCAGTCCGATGTTGTCGTATCTATCGCTCTGTTGCTTTCTCTCTGTCTTTTTTCTCACACCCTCTGATAATGTCCTTTTGTGTTTCTTTGCTGAATAAGTTATGGTGCCCGTCCAAAACAACCAAGATTGATATCAAGGTGCTGGCATGTGTCGTGGTGCTGTAAAGCAAAACGTAACGGTGGATTGATGTTCTGGGCTGCGTAGTGTGGTTTCTCAGCCTCGGGATGCTTCACGGTAACAAGGGCTCCAGGAATGTACAAAACGATTGTCAGTGTACCATCGGAACAAGTCAGAAGCTTTGAATTTTAAGATTGGAAACTAATGTAGTGTTGCTTTTAAATAAACTTACATTACTTTAAAAAGTATCACTGTTTAAAGAGGAATTTCCTCAAAGATGTCCACTGGGTTCTTTTATTGGGTCTGTCACCAGCTCAGCACGGCAACAACTTTGCCTCAGTCAGAGAGGGAAACCGATGCATATATCATAAAGGTCCAAATCAATCTCGATCGAAATTTACTGGGGTGGGATTAGATAAGCTTATGCTCCCCCCACTCCTTTTAAACTTAATTTTTTTTGGTTTTATTTCCCTTTTTGTTTTCATATTTGTCATTATGTTCAAATAAACTTTCTCAATCAGTCAAAATGGCTGGCAACTAGTTTGAGCTTGAGCTGTAGATGACGCAGCTAACTTGACTGCATTTGATGAGGCGAACAGGAAAAATCGCACAGCTTGTGACACAGATGAGATCGAGCGTTGGAGAGAAAGATAAAAATACTGGGTGGATTGTTGATTGGTGTCAGCACAGTGAATGCTGATGCTGTGGGTCTGCTAGAGGATGACTGCGACAACACAGAGACCATGAAATACATCAGTGGCATGAAGAAAGAGTGAGGACATCCACGTTGCTCCCTCTGAGCTTCTTCTCCCCCCTCTAACCAGGGCTGTCTTAATCTTCTTAAGCTGTCAACATGCCCGAAAACTAATGATGCACGAATGCTCAGAGAGAAGGAAAACTCCTGCCAAGTACACAACAGCTTGTGAGAAACAGCAAGTTGAGCTCAGCTCACCAAGCTCATAACTGAGTTGTAGCTTTAATTACTGCTTTGAGAAAGGCACGGACCCCAGTTGTTTCTGTACAGGCATGAGTTGGCCCAACTCATAAGGTAGAATGTGTGGCCTCCTTATGAACCACAGCAGACCTGGGAACATCACTTTTCCAGACCAATTTCTCCAGATGTGCAATTTAACAGATGCTGTCACTAATCAAATAGATAATGTCAGCCTACCCACACAGTAAGCTGCATCCACGTGGTGATGCAGGACCGAGTTAATAAAAGGTGTGCGTGCAGTGGCTGTAACCCAGTGTAGATGTGTGAAAGAGAAAGGACAGGAAAATGAGATAGAGGAGGAGAGGGATCAGCAACACGCGTAATCTTCACAGGGCAGAAGTTTCACACCTTGGCTTGCACCTGTTATTTAGGGATATAATGACCTGAGAGATAATAACCACACAGCAGATACCTGACTAATAATACCGCAAGTCCCCTAAAAACACTATGACCTGTGTTGCTGTTGTGATTTCTACAGCGCTACTGCCCCAATAAGGATCTGGCAGCGACACAGTGGCACAGCTGTCATGAAGATGGGCTGCCTGCCCAACTACACCAGCTGTGCCAGCTCAACCATCACTTAATCACCCAGGGAGGGAAGGAGGAATGGAGGGAGGGGAGGATGGACGATGGGGTGAGAGATTAAAAAAAAAAAGAGCAAACGGTGAAGGTGAGGAGTCAGGGAAAAAAAGTAAACCGCAGAAAGCAGAGAGGAGCAATATTCGAGGGAGAGGGTGATGAGGTGGAGAGGGATGAGAACAGCGATGCAGATGTGCAGGGGTGATGGATTCAAGGAATCTATGTGTGGTTGAATGGATGAGAGGGGGTGAAAGGTGAGTAGCACAAAGAGTGATGGTGGTTAGACTGATATAACATGAGGAAAAGAATGGTGACTAAGAGACTTTATAAAAAAAGAAATGAAGAGCTGAGGTGAAAGATAAAGGCTCATGCTGTAGGATGATGAAAAGTATAGAGGGAACATTGTGAAAGAGATAGTCTGGAAAGGAGGAGAGGATGATGTCAAACATGTTTCAGGTCGATTTCTCAGCTGATCAGATCAATACAGCTGCAATCAGTCTTGTAATAGCAAGAGGAGCATACAACCGCACAAATAGAAGGGTACTATATTTAGCAGCCAACATAAGACAAACTTTCAACATCTGCCCTGCTTTGATACAAACACTCAGCCTTGAGATCTGAGGAGTGTATCTTAAGCGGAGGATGAATCAGCTCAAACATTTTTCAGAATGTCTCCATAGTTATAGTGTATTTTTTTCTTTCTATGACCAGAATCTTGAAAAATGATGACCTCTTTCCCATGCACCCTTCACATAGACTGCTTGCTTTAAGTTGCCGACCCCTCTCTGAATATTTTGTAGGGATTAAAACTGGGCTTTGACTTTCTCCTTTATTTCAACTTCTTGAACTATTCCCTCCTTTTTTATTTCAATCATGCTTTTATCTGTTACTGTCTTATTTTTTTATTTATGTTTTAACTCTGTTCTAACTTTTTAACATCTTTTACTCCAGTGTTTTCCTCAAAGGGAGCCTCCACACCGGGGGTTCGCCTGCTCGGTCCGAGGTGCTGTTGCCCCCACCACGGCCCCGGCCTGCCGTGGTTGGAGTGGTTTCTGCGGTGGCGTCCGCTATGACAATGGATGGGCTTGCCTCCGGTGTGGATAGATCCTCAAAATAATATTACTTCCTCACAAGAGCGCCAAGCCAGAGTTTTTATCTTATTATTTGCTATTACTTTTGGGTGGGGGTGGGGTGTGTGAAATGTTGGTTGTGTGTGTAATTATGCATGTGTGACAGAAGTGAGCTCCGTTTTATATTATGGGGAGATTATTTTAATTTGATATACATTGTTTGTTTTATTATGTAAAGCACTTTGTGTTGCAGGTAGCATAAAAAGCGCTAAATAATTAAATTTATTCGGATTGTTTTTTTCTGCTGAGGATCATTATGTTGCTGAAAGTCCCACTTCAGCTTCATCTCTCCTACTGCTGGTCTCATCTTATCTTCCTTAAAGCAAAATTCCAAGTTTAATGTGTGACGCCAAACTGCCCTCTTTCTGAAACGACAACGCAGTCCTAAACCTTTCACCACCAAGTTTCACCGCTGGTGCCTTTGTCTTTCACTGTGACTAAACTACTCTGCCATTGATTTATGTGTGTAGAGTTCATTATCACAAAAGATTTTGTCTATATATTCATCGATTAACTGCAGATTTTGTCTAATGGGTTTCGACAGCCATGCATACCACATCTATAGGAGTGAGACACAGATCCTGAGATATTTCTTGGATGCTCCTTTTTATCTTTAACAATCAGCCAGTTCTAGATAAATTGGCAGTTAAAATCTACACCAATGATTTTCTGGAGAGTGAAAAGATTTATTTCAAATAATTTATAGATCTTTTTTAATAACTTACCAGGCTCAGAGTCATCCATGACCTTTTTCCAAGGGGCCTTATAGAGATCTCTTTAATCTCACCAGGATGACACAGCAAACAGAACATTGGACCTTAAAAGGTTTAAATGAGACAGGTTCCACCTAGTGTGATAAAGGAAAAGGTGAACCATATTTTCCCCCCATTATCAATACAACTAAACCTGTTTTCAAGCACTAATTTAAAGGGATATGTTGCAAAAGAAAGAAAAAAAGTTATTGTAAGTGCTTTCTTAGCACTAGATGACTATATCAACCTATCTTTCATACTCCGCTAATGCCTTTCTCTCCCTGTCCCCTCTCTTTGAATATGTGTGACTAACACCATGTCAGCCACATACTCTCAGAACATATCATCCATCCTCAGGGCAGATTCGTGCTCAAGATTTAGGGCAAGAAGATGAGTGCATTTGTCTATATAGTTAAGGCAGGTTGTGCTTCATCTTCACACTAAGTGCCAATGAACCTGCGCCTAAAGAAAAATCATTGAGACATGAATATCAAACTTGGCTATTCACACAAACATAGTTTTATTGACAAGAAATCTGTCCTAATCAGTTTCTGGACATCGAACTCAACACATGTAGTCCTGGAAAACTCTGGGATTGAATTGTGTTGGACTGAATCAGTTGCATTCACTGATTTAGTTTGCAAACTTGAACAGATGACTCTTCCCGGAATGTGCAAAGTCTAATTGACACAGGAGGTTACAGTGTGTGTTGCTGCCACAAACATAAATTCCTACCTTCTACTTGTAATGGCAGTCAAAATAACAACAAAGATTTCTTTAGCTGTGCAGGAACTAGAAGGCTAATCATTTTTTGATTCACCATTATTCAGCACAGGTACTAGAAAAAATCAGTTTAATGCAGAGAACAAAACAAGTGAACAATGAACGATTGTCAAGCATGAAAAATGCAAAGTAAATAACAGATTTTTGTTCCCAGCCAGTAAAAATATTACCCCCTTATAAATGTGACACTAATTCAGAGTGCCAGGGTCCCTGCCTAGCTCTCAGGATGTGTTTTGGTCTGCACTTCCCTCTGCCTGCTCCTACCTGCCCCGTCTCTTCACATCTGTCTCCTCCGCTGGTCTGAGGGAACCAAACATGCTATGCTCGGCAACATATCGAGACAGACATCTCCTCCAAATGTCATCTCACAAGCATTTCCCCAGACATGTTCACAGAAGAGGTTTTTCATGTAGTCACGTACAAATGTGTCCAACGTGTGGGAGTTGGAGAATGCTGCTATATTTTGTCTGGATCACCAGAATAATAGCCAATTATGTCTTATGTACGTAGGACATTTGAATGCCTAATAGATCTCTCGTTTCCATGCCAGGAAGAGAAGTAGGATGTGAAGTAAATGAACTATTGTGAAGTCAGAGATGGATAGACTTAATTCCTCCTTAATCATCCTGAGATGTCACCAGAACAGAGGGTAATAGCACCTAATCCACTTCTTCAATCCCCTCCTACTACTGCCAGTTGTTTTTGATTCTCATATGCTGTTTTAATAACAACAATAGCACATGGGCAAAGGTAGATAAATTGGATTAAATGTATAATAGGTACTAAAACCATACACTTTATGTACACCTCCACCTATCTATACACCCCAGTTTCTCTTTCCTATAATTCCTCTGCTTTAACCCAAAAGCTCCCTGTGGTCTGCCGGGCAATGTAGCACAGACTTCCCTTAAAGAGTTAGCACAGTAATACTTTTAGGAATCAGAGTCAGTCAGCCAGGCTGGAGCAGAGTTAAACCCCTCGCTCTGCTCACATCAAAGGGCCGGGGCCATCCACAGCAATCTCCCAGAGAGAGGAGAGGCCGAAGGGAGAGAGGGGGGAGGCAGAACGAGTGGGGCTGTCATATATTCCCTTTATCACAGGGAATTTTACGGTTCAGACCTGTGATTCTGAGGGGAATTTTATGGGCTGACCAAAGATGGGCAGCTCCAATTCAAGAGTAGAGCTGTCTCATCACTTCCAGCGGTGTGTGTGTGGTTTTTTTGTGTGCCGGCATGAATTTCCTTCACTTAAAAAAGACATGTTTTATCATCCTGACAGTTTATTGTTTATCAATCACTATTTATATAAGCTGATTTATGCACTGCTGTTGCCGTCCGCTTGGACCTGCATTTTTAATTGAATGCTCCTCCACTGGGCCAGAAAAAAAAAGTTCAATTAATCAATTCATTCGGGGACAAAGTCGGGTTGCCAGTTGTTTCCCTTTTCTTAGATATCAGTTTTGTCATTAATGGCAGACCTCGACAAACATATCAGCCCTCTTGCTTTCAGATGAGATGTTGTGTTGATGGTTTATCCGACATTCATGGTGTTTTTTTTAAATATATAAATATATATTTTTCCAGCCTGCCAGAGATGTAATTGCAGCATGACCCAGTCATGGTCATGTGTCATACATAAATGTGAAAGTAAACTCACCAGTTTCACTGAATTAATGAAACATGTTCTCCAGAGATTATTCATTTTCTGTTTTTTAATAATGAGATGGTCTCACTCCATGATAAGCTTCTTATCTTACTGTGAGCATCAGTTCATTTTAAATGAGCACCGGATACCCACGTCTGCATCCATGAGGATGTGTGTGCGTGCTCTCGTGCCACACAGAAACCAGCAGACACAACAGCAGGCATCTCTCGAGAGAATTGTGATACTATAAATACTGTAAATATGTTTTTTTTTCAGGTTCTTGCTATTAACGCAACAGTCTGTGTCAAATATAAAACCTATCAGAGCTCAGCAATGTCTGACTCAAAAATTGATTTAAGGTAGTTTGTCATGTCACCAGTGTCAACAAAATCTCCACAAACCAGATTCTCACAGGCCTCAGAGAAAGTTTGAATTGAAAGAGAGAGGGGGTGAAATCAATTCAGGCTTCATGGTTTTTATCATCAGGAAGTTTTCAGGCAGAAAACATGACCCACATTGCTTTTATGGCATTAACATATTAACAAAGTGTTCCCTTTTTACATACGCAAAATATTATTTGCCACATCCGGCAATTTTGCACAAACACTCTTAAAGATGAAATGCAGTGACACGAGGAGACGAGCTCGGAATAGAAAAGACTGCCTGACAGTCACTCAATTAAAGAAGAGAACAATACGCCCACTGTAATAATTGCAGCCATAAACACGGTATACTTTTACCGCTCTAACAGATCGAAACTCGGTGGCAGATGTCTGCATATTTCTCCACATAATTGGTTTGACACAGGTATTGATGATGCCCTTTCACATCACTGCTAACAACAATAACTCATGTTAGATAATTCAGCCACAGCTCACATCCTGGGCTGTATGTGTGGTCATTGATTGGTGCTCTG
>JAOXYM010000016.1:12922058-12935232 GCA_028567055.1 Leptatherina wallacei | reverse complement strand
CAACAATAACTCATGTTAGATAATTCAGCCACAGCTCACATCCTGGGCTGTATGTGTGGTCATTGATTGGTGCTCTGTGGATGTTGGACTGCAGCTCACTGTGGAATTTCTTCAAGAAAAAAAACAAAAACGTGAATTTTCCAATACATGACTTGAATATAACTTTTTGGAAACATTTAATTACCCCTAAACATTTTTTCTTTATCTATAAATCTTCCTCACTGGTATTTAACTGCTATGAGATCGGTTTCAACACTGAACACAAAGCCCCTCTGGGTTTGAACTGAGAGACTGTCATTATTTCTCCCTTCCTCAGGTGTGAGGTTATTTTGAGTCTCCCAGTAGATCTGTATCGCTTCTTTGGTGTACTATCAAAGGAGCAGGGGCAGCTGCACAGACGCACCAGCATGGGACTACGATCTGTCCATATGAGTGCTGGAAGACAGAGAAAGGATGGGGCTTCCATCTATCGTGCGAGTCATCCAGGAGCCTCAGGGGGTTCGACCAGAGCTGAAATTAGGTTGACAGATTTTGTCATCTGTTTTTCCATTTGAACTGAGAAGTCCAATGACATTTCCAAGTTTTTAGTTGGAAAGTTTATTTAGACTGCCTCCTGAGTTGCAACTCCTGCTGAGAATGTTGAAAGAACCTCAGCAACCTTAGACCTGAACCACTTTGACAGTACGATTATCTCCTGAATAAATGTTGTGAAAGCTGCAGTAATTTTTTTTTTTTGCCAACACTCCTGTTTTGTGTTTTGCAAAATCAGTCACACACATAATGCTGCCCAGCCTTTATCATTGAACAGTTTCTGTGGGTGCAAAATTAGAGAGAAGCCCCTGATAAATTACTTCTTTTGTCAATATTAATGTACAATGAGAACTATAAGTTTTCCTTTTGTATCAAACAACATAAAAGCTGGAGCATGATGTGTTTGAACTTATTTACTGTACTTGACTTTACTTGTCTACCACTGTTAAATGTGTGGATCTTGGATCCTTAACCCACCACATCTGGTGAGAAAACAAGTTCTAAACAATGCCAACAGCACAAAGATGCTATTAACAGAACCCGCTGGTAATGCGGTGTATATGTAATTAATGAATTCCATGAAGCATCTCAATGCTGGAACAAACTCATTCTTTGTGCTCCTTCTAACTATTGAAATATACACAGTGGCCACGTTTACATGAGAGTTTTAATTCCTCTGTAATTTGGAATTAAATTAATTCCGCTTTAAGAAAATGTAAAATGACCATGTAAATACTTAATTCTGAATGAAAATATTAATTCCGAATTAAACTTAATTCCAAAGTAAGTGGCTGGTTTATTCCACTTTTATTTCCAAATTAAATAATTCCTCTACCATCCTCTATCATGTATACCTTCATTCCGCTTTGAGTTCCGGTCGTTCTGTGCATGCTCGTTCCCTTGTCCTGACGCCATGATGACCATTTACAGTGCTGGCCGCCCGAATTAAATGGACTCAAACCGAGTGTATTCACGTGAAAGTGAAGTAGTGTACTAGAGACTAGCTGCTGCTTTAAAAGTAGAATACAAATCAAGCAAAAATGGTTCTGGTTCATGTCGTTTTCCATGTTGTAGTTGCAAAGCAGGAAGCATAGTTTTTAACTTCCGGTAGATACGTCCGTCACTTCCGCCCCCCCAACCAATCACAACCGTTTCCGACCCCCAGATCTAAAGCGGAATTAAGAAAACGTGTTTTCCATGTAAACCTTAATTCGGAATTAATATTTCCATGTAAACCTGAAGGGGAATAATTTAATTACGAATAATTTAATTTGGAATAATAAATTACGAATTAAAAAACATCATGTAACCGTAGCCAGTGAGTGCTAATGTACGTTAAGCTTAAAAGTGGTTTCAACATAAGTGAGAGGCCGTCTGGCTATCAGGGAGGCAAAATGGACAAAAGTTCACACCGACTGGCCACACGTCATTGTGATGTTTCCTGACTCTCATTAACTTGTGACAAGAACAGTTGCATCCTTGCTTTACTTGCAGAGCATGTTGCAGGAATCTTAAGTCGGTCAACCATAGTGCTAGCCTAATTGCAAAGTACTATACTAAATATTAAATGTGTTGAAGTATTCTCAGGAAAGAGGAGTTCACTGTGCTGGTTTCTATTATAGAACAGCCCCCCCCCCCCCCCTCCCCTCCCATGTCAAACACACTCTCTTGGAGACAGATGACAGAATGCCGGCTAGACTGGATGAAGTTCACTCCAATAACTATGTTCATTGACTGTCACCATGGTATCTGGGATAAACCAATCAATTTTCCTTCATCTACTAGGAGGCTAGAGAGGCTCTAAGACTGTCTGCGGATTGGCATTATGCATTATGGACAGACCACTTAAGAAACAGAGGCAGAGCTCTGGGCGGGGATGAGAGTCTGAGGCAGAAGCTTGAAATAGAAGAGGAAGACGACACAGAGAGACAATGCATAAAGTCAGATTGATGATGTTTAAAACAAGGAAATGGAAGAAAAGAATGATTTTAGCTGATGAAAAAGAAAGCAAACGATCAAGAAAACAGAGAGAGGTCGATGCAAATGAACAACTTTAAAGTCAAGAGTGTATTAGAGCAGACAGTGTATTTTTTCAGTGAAATAAGCTCCAGCCATTAACCATCAGTCTTGTGGCAGCAAAGGCGGAGGTATGGTGAAGAGAACGCTGCTGTTTTAGAATATATATAAACACATCTGTCGCCTACAGCTAAAGCAGAACGATTACAGCTTAAATCCATAACATCTGCTGCTCTCTTGCTGGGGAGATCAGACCACCAGAGAACGCTGTAAAAGAAGGATTAAAAACAAGATTTGGTGCAGGGCAGAGGTTTTTTGAGCTATGTCACGGTGTCCATCCTATCTGTGCCACCTATACTTATGATCTGTGCCGTCCCACTTTCCAGAGGCTTTGAGCTCACGGGCACATTTGTGACTGTCTCCCAAGGGGGGAAGAGTGGAAATGAAAAGAGCAAGAGACGGAGATGGTGAGAGTGAGATGTGTAAAACACTGACAGATAGAAAGGAGATCTTGGTCCTCAGCCACGTGAGTGTACGTGTGTCTGAGAGTGAAAACAGAGGTTTGGCCTCATTAGGAGCTTGTTTGGGTAGGACAGGGCAAGGCTGCCGTGAGAAGGAGGATCAAGAGGGAGCTAAGGGGAAGCTTGAAGTGCAGCAGGGATTGAAGTCAGATTGAAGGCTAGTTTCTGCAAAGACTGCAAGAGAGGGACATCAAAGAATTGCAAGAAATACAAAGCTAATGGGGCACTTATATGTGCAGGGCTATTCGTACAGACTTGCTTTCGAAATATCTTTCAAGTAAGTGAAAAGGTAACAGGGATCCAGAAGAAATGATTTTCCAATAATGAATACATTTATAAAAGTTCGGTGTCTCTGTATATAGGCTGCTTTCAGTGCCACATTAGAACAAGAAGGCTTTAAGGATCCTTCATTATATTCACACGCAGGTTCATTATTTCCTTTTTGAGGTATAGTAAAAGAGGTTAATATTTTAAAAAATTAGTGAAAAAATACCTTATATGTGAAATTCTCTATTTCTGATCTTGTGTCCTTAAACACTTCCTTCTTCTAAATCAGATCAGATTGGTCAGCTGGAAAAAAATGGTAGTGTGAGGCAGCTGCTCTTTCTTGAGTTGCACTCATACATGCACAACTTCCCATTATTCTCACAATTGAACAGATTTAGGTCAAGTTTGAACAGCCAACCTGATGCTTTTACACTATTTAAGATGAACCAAAGTATCCACTAGGCAGGCATCAGGGAACTAAGTATAAATAGGAGAACAATCTGCATTACAGATAAGATGTAACAGGTAGCTTGGGTGTAATGTTTTGTGTGGGAGAGAATAACTTATTTTGCCCATTAACAAAAAGGTTCATGAAGCTCTAAACACGTTTACGCCCTTGAAGGGATTATTTTTAACTGCTCATTCAGTCAAACGGACTTAAAGATTTATTTAGTACCGTGCTTTGGGGTTTTCCTAATGAAAAGTTCAGCTTTGATGCAGCTCTGTCCATAATGTAAATAAATGGTGACACCAGAAGGAAGGCAATGGCTTTAACAGAATAAATCTTAACAAGTTAAGAATTTGATATATAGATGGGAAAAACAGAACATGACACATCCAAACTGTCAACAACACTTGAACAGACTGACTGACACCATCCTTTAGCTGTACTGATGATTAAATGGTTACAGAGTATGAGTCAAAGAATAAAAAATAAGGGATTCTTAAAAAACTTAACATGGCAAAGATCTCTGGCCAATCTGTTTTGACAGTCTATTACTTCCCATCTTGAAAGTGAAGTGAGATTTCTGTTCACACTAAGTGTTAGAGTGTAAGCTTCAGAGAAATCTGCTCTTAGGTTGTGGGACTTTGACTTTAATACATACTAAATGTCTTGCAGTAACACACACCTACATTATGTTTTAACACACTCTTAAAACATCACCAAAGAAAAAGTGATGCTGACTGATTTGATCCTGTACCTCACATGACTACATTAGTCATGTGAGGTACAAATTAAAGATGGGTTTTGTAGGTTTCTTACACACACTTATTCACCACAACGCTGTGTGATTGGCTAAAATGCCTCAACTTTCTTTCATAGGCAAATTGTTGCAGGACACTTTGATTCTTATCTGCATTTTGGAAGGAAAGTTTCCTAAATAAAACCGTTTGGATAAATATTTCTTTGACTACAACCGATAGTACAGTTGTAATTATGCTCAACATAAAATGATAATAGATATTTGCGATTTGTGCATATTACTTGCACCCCATGTGTTCAGCAAAATCAAATTCAAGTGCAGTAATTTTTGTCACAGAGACTAAGTAGACAGGGAATTGAAACACTGCAAGAGAAGAGAGAAAAGAGGAATTTGAAGCAGAATTGATGAGGTGTAAAAAGAAAATGAGGCTGCAGTGGCTTTGATGTTTTCACACAGCATCCCTGACAGCCATGCTGCATTGGGACTAGGAAATTTTCCCATTATTCAAGCTATGAACGTGGATGAATACAGCAACGCTACGTAGTTCAGGAGAAAACCAGAAAATGAGCTTGTGAAAACACAGGTTTTCTCCGAGAGGCTTTACTAGGTTCTGAGTTGCTCCAGAGTTTATACGGGGCTGTTTTAGATTAAAGTGTAATGCTCACTTTCCAACATTGGTCTTCCTTCACATAAGCAGCTCAACAGCTTTACACTTGGAGATTTGCAGATTTTAGTCCTGTTACATAAATTTTTCTCTGCACCTTCAGTTGCCAATGCGATATGAAACAAGATGCTTCAGTAACTCCTGTGTTAAAACAAGTCCAAGAATGACTATGCATCTTTTCAGTGTGTGTCAGTCGTGTTTTAGTCAAAACCCACGTTACAGATGTGACTTGACTGCCTTTTGTGAATTAAGGGTAGCGTTGTGTTATGTGTGTTGTAAATTATTAGGTAGTAAAAGTCGTGACCTGTTAGATTTTCTGTGTCATGCTTCAACTCAACCATCGATTAGCATGACTGCTTTACTCAGATACGTTCAAACCATTTTTTTTTATCACTGAAAGAGCCCTTTGAAGGAGTAAGTTGATATGGGATTTCTAGGGTTCTTTGCATTTATACCATCTTAAAGACACCCTGTTAAAATTTGGACCACTGATGATGTTGCTATGAAACTAATTCACAAGCTGACCTTTTGTTTGTTGGCTGCATGTGCACACGTGCAGGTGACACATGAATGACAATGAAGCTTATTGCTGCCAATGGTTTCACATCATTCAGTGATCGACAGGTGGCGGATATACCACAACAACATATGGCAACAGCAGGCAAGATGAAGATGAACAGAAAAAAACATATGAAACTCTTCAATTAACTGGCTTTTCAAAATATTTTGTAGAAAGGAAAAGCATGCAATATATTTTATAGCCTTTGTATACACACGAGATATATGTTTTACACCCATTCATTATAAAGACAAATTAATCAATTTGCTATTATATTCATAAATGCTGCCTGTACTGAATTTCCAGAAATGCTGCATTATTGCTATATGCTGATAGTACAATATAAACTTATAATGATAAAATATTAACACAACTCACTTTATAGCAGCCACAAAGTTGTGCATTTAAAGTTACTTTTTCTTTCCAGGTTCACTGCTCCTGTCTCAATCAGGAGCCAAAGAGCTGTGGTTCCTATGAAATTTGAGCTTTGTAATAGTTATATAGACAAATAATAATTTAATAGTTTTCTTCTGTTTATTTCATGCCACTGTTTGTTTCACATTATGGTTGTATTAGTATTTTTGATCTTCAAGTTTTTTCCTGTATATCTGGTAAACCCCCTCATGCAAGTTACTCAGTGCTCCTTTTTCATTAAGCCTGAAACCAAAATGTTCTTAAAAGGATAGTGTTACTTTGCAACCAAATCTAGAGTATCAGAATCAATAGATATTTAAAGAGTAGAACCTCAAAACATCTGCTGCTCCTAAATAGTAGTAGATAATGGACATATGGGAGTGAGGAGACTTGTAACTTCTATACTCCTGGCTTGGAGAGGTAGGTTTAACTTGCCTCACTACAAGAAGAGACAGAGAGACACCAATATACTGTAACTTTGCATCGGTTCAGAGGCAGCGCATATGGTGTAAAATATTAAAATTAATGTGCCGGCCTATATAGACACTTTAAGGCTGATAATGAATAATTTCCATAGCTGAGGACACTGCAACAGAGTTAGCAGTAGCTCTTACAGCAACTTTGTCACATGCTGGTTACAAACAATATTGACTTGGCCAGCAACAATAAGACACATATTTGTTATATTTCTTTCTGTGATTTAATTTCACTTGTTCTGCAAAATTTCAGCTGATTGCATAATGAGACATGCAATTACATTTGCAATTACGTGCAACTTATTACACAAAGTAATGCAGTTAATGGAGATGAAATTTTAGAATAACTTGACAGCACTAAAATTACTAATATCAAGGCAGTATTCAGCTCACCCCCCTGAATGTCTCTGATTAACTGCAGAAACAATATCAATGCTGACACTGCAATTACCCTAATACCCTGTTCCACTGCTGAGATACCAGTGGGGACTATAAATTTGCTCACTACAAACTTTCCGCTCTGCTTCCGCTTAGCTGACGACAATTTGGG
Source organism: Leptatherina wallacei (assembly GCA_028567055.1). Taxonomy (NCBI): domain Eukaryota; kingdom Metazoa; phylum Chordata; class Actinopteri; order Atheriniformes; family Atherinidae; genus Leptatherina; species Leptatherina wallacei. Next base: position 12,928,029 of record JAOXYM010000016.1, on the reverse strand, counting down.
AAAACTGGGTGATGCCATGGTGAGACATAATTTGAATAAAGAAGTATTTTATGCACAACACGCAGTGGGGCTGGCTAGTTGTTGCTGTACCAGTCAAAGTTGCTAGCAGGACTTCTGTGTGTGCTGCATGCTCTGCGTCGTGTCTGAATGTGTATTTGGATGTAGGAGGGAGCATGTATTCATATACACAGATTCTTAATTCAACTCAGCATTCTGCAGCTGGCTGAACCACCTTTATGTAACACTGTTTCATATTTCATGCTCTTCTATTTCAGCCTCTGCTCTTGACTTGAGATCCTTGGAAGATAGAAAATGAAGAAATGCTTGAGCTGTGACAGACATATCGAGGGGAAAACTTGACAGTGAGAGGGTGAGAGAAGCAGGCAGTTGAAGTGACTTAGTGAAATACTGAGGCAAACACATGCTTGGCTCAAAACATATTTACAAAAACTTTTCACAGTTTTCTAGGACTTTCCTAGAATCCATATTCAGGGATTTCTCCATTGAAAAGAAATTGTTGTTTGCTGTACTGACTGCTTACCTGATATGACCTGTTAGTTGAAACCTCACACATCTAGCGAAGCCAATATTTACAGGGAGAAGTGACTTGTCCTTGGTTTCTGGATGTTTTAAGTAAAAAAAAGTGTAAGTGATTTGTTGCATTATGGCAGTAATCTTGCAAAGGGATAAGCAGACGGTTCAAACCATCAGGGATTATTGTTCAGCTGTGAAATTCATAAGCATCGACATCCTTGAAACATAACCTCACAATAATCCCTCTTCACGTATGAAAAGTGTCCAAGGTTTTGATTTTATTGAACAGAAAATGATGAACTTGCATTTCATTTCATGTTAGTGTCCGTGCTCTAATGAAAAAAAAGCTCTTCTTTAATACCCTAATTTTGTGTATTTATTGCCTTTGAGTGAGATGCTTTCTCATCATCTTTTAGTTTCCATAGCCCAAAGCTTCAAATTAAATCGTTTACCCATATGCAGCAGACAACAGCTAACACACACACAATCACATAAACCCTGAGACACAATCTAATCCTCCTTTATTGTCCCAATCCACATCTCCTCGCACAGGGCCGCAGGAGAAAGGCATTTATGCAAAACAGGCCCGGTACGCTAACATGGAGACGCAGAGTGGAGTGCATTCACACATGTGTTCATGTCTACACATGCGTGCACATGCTTCTTCTCTACAGTTGTGTCCCAGATGAAAAGGTGCCAATTATGAAAGGGATTTTGCAGAGGATTTCACAGCAATCACTATGTATGCAAATTCTTCATTTGTTTGAAATAAGTGCCATCCTGTCAGAAAACAATTTGCTTACCTCTCCTAATTTTTGTCCCACACACTCCTGGCATCTCAGTGACACAGCATCGAGAACACCAACGTTTCAAGACTGGCAAATTATGACATGTGGCAATAAAATCTCCCCCAACTGTATATGGTAAGACAGCTGTGGCAGAACATCACACCACTGCAGCTCTTTCATTTAGTGGCCTTCAGAGACACAAGGTAATGTGTTAAGTCTAGACAGGCACAGGATATGCATGTGCACAGATGTGCTGTATGGTTTGAAATGAAACAAATGGTGACAGATTTAAATTTATTACAGCAGACTGAGACAGTTTGCAGCTAAACATCCCTTTTCAATGTATAACACAGAACCATTTAAAGTTGAACTGATATTGTGCAATCAGGGACAATTTAAGTCAGCTAAGTGTCAGTAATTTCAATTTTACTACACTGAAAGCACAAAATAAGCTGAGAAATCTCACATTCTGTAAGTCACTGAGCATATCTCAGATGCTTCTTTTTAACAGAATGATTATGTGTCTTGGCGTGCTTAAGTTTAATATGACAGTATGGCATTTCCCTGGATTCACCTCATCATTGTGCGTGATTACAACAAGCGGCGACAATCTGTAATGTGTTGCACATTTAGTGCATAGCTACAGACTCACTGTGACTTAAACATACACCAGAATCCTGTTGACTGCGACAGCCCTGTCCATTTTGCACAGCACTAAATCACTCTCTGGAAATCCTCTCCATTACTGCTGACAAATGTAACGCATGTCAAGATTTTCTCCACACCAAAACAGACACAGTTTCCAAAGCCACTCACTTTCATCTTCCTCATCCCTGTCAGGCTGCACCTCAATGACATAAATCTGAAAGATCTGAGACACTGACCACAACAGTGTCTCTGCCACAAGAAACTCAAGAGGATAGAAAATGTTATTATGTCCTCGACAACCAGGTCTCAGCGCTGCTCGAAAGAAACTGCAAAGTCCCTCAATCTAGGTTTTGCTGTCATGCATCTGTGTCCAAAGTAAATAGAAACACATATCCAAAAGCTGATGACCCAGCTTTTCCATCACAGCTACAGCTTGGATTGCATCCACTTGTGTACACTGTTGCAAATTGAGGCAATCCATTTTAAACAAAGGTTAAACACACCATTTGGCACACAAGTTGATCTCATTTAGAAGCTAATAACTGAACGCTGCTGTCAACGTGTTCACTGACACTTTCTCTGATGATGGTAATCACTTGACCAATGAGTCAGATGTCCAACAACAGTAACGGTAAGAATAATAGAATAAAAAAGAGTGCTCCTTTGTCTGCTGTGGTTGCAAAATAAGTCTCAGGAACAATCAATAAAGCAGCAGCTGTGTGTGGCAGTGGCTGGCTGAAGAGTGGGAAGTGTTAGGTTTCTGGTTCAACTTTTTCACACTTCACATTTGTGCTGGAAAACTCAGCATTTAGAGCTCATAAATATCTTACTTGTCTGTGCTGGCTCCTTTAAACATTTAACTTAGATGAATTTCTTTACTCTCGATATAATGATGCATTTAAACCAGGGCTACTCATTTTGGTCCTACAAAAGCTGCGATCCGGCAGGTTTTCAATGGCTCAATCCCAAACTGCCCCCAACGCACTACCCCTACACATTAACCCTCCGTTTGTGCGTTCTTGCAGAAGCTCTGCCATATTAAGGGCTGTCCCAAACTGCCTAGTGTAGCGGGCGAGTGGACCGTCCAGCCCTCAGATATAATGAGCCTGCATCGATGCACACTTTGCAGCTGGTGCAATGACTAAACAGAGGAAACAATCCTCCGACGCGAGTTCAGAATGTGTCCTGCATGTTTGTCACACTGAAGCCGCTTTCAGACTTGTATTGCAGAGTATGTGCGAAAAGTTGTCTTTTCAAACATATCGCTTCCTCGCGGACTTTCTAAGTCATGGCTACGTTCAGATATGGGGAAATGTTCCGGATAATTCGATTGTTGAAACAGGGTAGGACGTCTTTGTGTTGTGACTTGTCCGGAACATTTCTTGTGCGTTCAGGCAAAATGACATGCCACAAAATTTCCGCTCTTATGACATGGGGGATAGCCGGTAAATGTCTGCTACAGCTCCTAGGTAAAAGAGCGGAACGTTTGTCTGAATGCAAACGGTATAAAAGACAAAGTCCTCCACATTACTGCTTTTCAGAGTATGTCTGAAAGGGGCTCAACAGAAAATCACCAGGTTAAGGAAGATAAAACAAAACTTGGAAATCTTTCTCTATGCTGACGTTTGATCTAATGTAAATACAACTAGCGACATTCATTCATTAATTTGATTTGAAATATCAAACGGTAATGGGGTCGAAAGGCTTGTGGAGTCACTTAAAAGTATGTGAAGTATAATATAGCTCCTGTCATTGTAATGATTGCTGAATTTATGATGTTTCAGGGACAGTGGGGAAAAAACGAGGCAGCTCGTGCACCTAGCAACTAGTGCGGAATGCTACACGGGCATCTTTGTGTTGCCATGGCGGCACGTGCTTTCCCTTTTTCCGGTGGAGTGAAGAGGGTGCCTTGTTCCTGCCCATCTTTTTTATGCCCTTCCCCCTCCAATTAAAGCGCCCTCCTTTGGCTGCGAGTGAGACTTCATTTGAAATGACACTCGGTAGTGAAGGGGTAGTGTGTAGGGGGCGGTTTGGGATTGAGCCAATGTATTTCTGCTTCAATACATTGACACCTGAATCAAATTAAATGGATCCAACAGCCTTTCAAGTTCAGATGTGTTGGCATTAGGGATACATGGAAAACTTGCTGGATTGCGGCTCTCGTAGGACCGAATTGAGTAGCTCTGAAGTGACAAAGGCTTGCAAGTATAGATTATGCACACATGGAATTTCACGATATAAAAAGAACACATAGAAAGCACAAAAAAACGCTTTGTAACAACCACATTAAATCTGTCGACCCTAAATGGTTATGCACTGTAAAAACCCAAACTACAAATCTTTCTGTGTGGAGTTTGCATGTTCTCCCGGTGAATACGTGGGTTCCCTCCGGGTACTCCAACCTCTTCCCACAGTGCAGAATTGAATTGTTCACTCTTAATTCACCAGAAGTGAGTGAGAGGGGTTGTTTTGTCTCTGTGTGATTTAGGGTGTACCCTGCCTCTCACCTAGAAACTGCTGAGATATAGACTCCAGACCCTCTGTTACCCTGCATTGAAATAAGCAGGTATAGAAAATGGATGGATGGAATACAGACTTCCTAACTAAAGGCTGGGTTGCAGAGAAAACTTAAAGAGTAAGACAACCAGCTGTAAAGCATCTTTGAGTAAACTCATCAAAAAGACTTGTGTTGTGTGAACTTAATATAAGGGGATAAATCAAAGCTGGAAAATGAAAAAAATATAAAAAATCTTTAGAGGCATTTTCAACTTAACAAAATAAGTTTTTTCAGCTTGAAGACATGAGTAGAGCTGAATAGCTATCCTAAGTATCTGAGGGATAAGTTAAAATCTGGCGATGAACAAAGTGTGAAGTACACATCAAACAAGCATCTGTAGATTAGGAAAGCTAGACATTTCATGTCAAATAAAAAGAGAAAAAATATAATCACAGTATAACATTAAGTTTAAATGGAGAAGCAGCTGCTGTAGGCTACATAATTTGTTACAGGGTTTCATTCTCAGACCCAGCAGTGCGTGAAGCTGAGATTCTCAAGATCATCACATTGTTTACTCAACACCCGCTCAGTTTTGTCAAACATTCAAAAGCAAATGTTAATGCATGCTGAACTTGCAATTTATTTTCACATTTCATAACAACAAAAACACCCTTTCCTTCATGTCTCGGTCTGTTGTCTGTCTTCAAGGGGCAGTTACTCAGTTGTCAAAGAGAGATGTTACAAATTATTCCAGTTCTAGACAAAACCCTAAATATACGTTTTTACAGTAACTTAATATGTTTAAAGGTCCCATATTATGCAAAATTCACTTTCTAAAGGTTTTCTAACAGTCATATGTGTCCCAAGGACAGTGTATGAGACTCAGGAATTAGAAAATCCTGTCACCACTTTCTCTCTTCTTGCTCCAATTTTCAGCGAATGTCTGCTCAAACGGGTGTGCCTGAAATCTTTCCCCAAGTTACACTGAGAAGGGAAACAACCACTCCCGGCATGGTGGATGCAGCCATGGACCCACCCCCCTAGCTAGCTGGGCCCGCCCTCTAAAATCTCTGAGCGTAGGCCATTGTTTCTCCTCACAAACCCTCCAGAATGGCGAAGCTAAGAGCGAAGCACGGAAGTTGCTCTGTTAAAGGCTGCATCAATGAGCACAAAAGTCTGTATATAATTCCTTCATCGGAGCTCCTGAAGACCCAGTGGATGGATTTCATTTTTGATGGATATTTACCCCCAAGACTTCCCAAAGTTTTGTATGTGTGCGCCCAGCATTTTGAGGTGGACTGTTTTCACAACTTGGGGGCATTTAATGCAGGCTTCGCCAAACAGCTGAAGTTGAAGCATGGATCGGTACCAACTTTTCGTGATACATCTGTAAAGGTAGGAACTGCTAGTGATTTTGTTGCTTTACAGTGTAGGCCTGCTTAGCCTGATAGCCTGTAAACATGTTAGCACTGCAGCTAATGAAGCTCGGTCACTGCTGCTAACA
>JAOXYM010000016.1:12909333-12921958 GCA_028567055.1 Leptatherina wallacei | reverse complement strand
GCTCTGACAGTTCATTGAGATATCAAAAAATTGTTTCAGATTGGGAACAAAGTGCATAATATGGAACCTTTAATGTTCCTAGAGCTGATTTTTAAGTCTGTTCAGGTACGTCAACCTCATAAGAAAAAGGTTTTAGATTCACATCTGCTGGTCAGTTGGGGAGTCGTCTGTGGACTTTGTTTCTTTTTCTATGCATGTTTGGTTTTTCTCCAGATGCTAACATGGATGTAAGGCTGGATGGAAACTGCTGCAAGCATTAGTGTGAGCATGAAAGATTGACTAGCTCATGGTGTGTTAGCCCTGTGAATGCCAGGCAACGTGTCGACGATGAATTCTGCCTCTCATCAGCTGGGAAAAGCTACAGTAAAGCAGGTAAAGCTAATGAACGAATGGATCGATGAACCAATTCTAAGTAAGGGCTTGAGCATTTGAAACACAATGTGTAAGTCACAGAGCAAGTTTTTCCCATCCATCAATGCTTACATGAGAAAATACAACTGCACAGTGAACAAATTACACCAAGTGCATGTCCTTTAATGAAAAGTGGACCTTTGATGTCCAGCTGAAGAATCACCGGTGAATTTTAGTCAGCGCAGACTCAGGGTGTAATGTTTCACCACTAAGTATAAGGAATGAGCATTTCACTACCAAATACCACACCAGCATGATGTGATATCCTTTATTAATGACTAAACCTGAGAAATGAGAAGGTAAGGAGTGAGAAAAGATATAGGGACCTCATTTACTTCTGAAGAGAAGGAACCCAAAAACTGTGTTTCAGGGCGGGGTGACATGTCAGGGAAGCTCTGGCTCCTTTATATCCGTTTCATACACCGCTTGTCAATTACCTCGAAAAGGAAATGAAAAAGTAGAAAAGCTGGACAATGGAAAAGATGGGAAGGATTTCCAGAACTGAAACAAAGGGAGGACAACAAGTCTTATGGTACATTCACACCAGCCCTTCTTAATCAAATGTTAGTTGGTGTGTCTGAAAGTCTGGTTTGTTTGAGGGTGGTGGTGGTGAATGTGCTACACATTATAGAAGGAAACTTTGGTCTCAGTTCCATGCAAGTAAAGGAAACAAATGCAGGAAATGGACTCCAACTTACAGAACAGAAGTTATTCTGCATTAATCAATTGATGAACAAGTTCTCTTGCTCATTGTTTGTCTTCTTGTTTGTCTTCACGTTCTTCACTCGTTTGATGGCACAGTGACATTTATTATGTGCATTTCTGGAGCCGTCATTTCTCCGTTTCATTCAGCGTCGCCAGAATGAAACCACACTTCACAACTTTAGCTTCCAGTACGCCGTGTGATGTTGCAGCTTTACGAACCACGTCTCACCTTGTATACAGATATCGACACGCTGATCATTTTGGCTGATTCAGCAAAGAAATGCAAGAGGATATTATTGCAGGAAAAGAGGAAAAGAAAGAGAGAAAGGGACAAAGCAAGAGATAAAACAGAAGTCAACATGGGGCTGACTTTTACTGACTGGAGAGACAGGTAGGATGCAAGATGGATGCTGAATTAGTCATCGTTAGGAGAAAATCTGCCAAAGTTCCATAGTGCCAAGTGCAATGTTTCACCCTTAATTGAACCAAGTTCCCAATCATACTGAGTTTAGGGGACTATAAGGCTTTAAAACAACCTTATTTTAACACTTAATATTTCACAGACTTCAGTGAGTTAGAAGATTGAAAGTAGTGGCCACTTTTTAAGTTGTATGTTTCTTTAATAGCTGTGATAATGATGTTTTTGCTGTGCACTTGTATGTCTGTTATCTTGGGAAAATGTGATTTTGACACCTGCTGTATCAGAACTGCCAAATTTCTGACATTTGTCTGTGATCAGGTGTGTAGCAAATTTTCTGGTGTGTAGCTGAGCTCAAAATAAAGTTTGATTCTGAAAATAGATGCCATCGCACCAACAGATAGAGAGTAAAGTTTTGACAATTAGTCTTAGCAACATTCAACTGAGAATATTTCAGTATTGTGGTGGGGTCATCAAATCAAGTTTTTCCAGCTTGTTACTGTCAAGGCTCAAGTTGATTCTTCATGCAACTGAGTTTTAAGTAAGTCATTCTGCACTTAATAAGTTGAAGTTCACAACTTGGGCTGTTACCACTGAATCCAAATATGTCACCAAGTATCTAAACACTGAAAATAACCTAAAAGACAAATTCAATAGTGGGTCACTCAACCAGTTTTAGCTATTATATCAAAAGCTCTCAGGGCAAGGCGCTGCACTGATGCGAGGCGAAGCAGATGGAGGAGAGCAATACTCAAAGACTGTTCAAACAACCACAGACTTTGAGAGTCCCAGGAGGAACTTGGTCACTTTTTCCTCATAGGCTTTTAGATTTTTTTCATCATCGCTATTTCCTTTTAAATTCACTTCAAAGATTTGTGTCAGCTAATGCTTGAAAAATGTAACAGCTGAAGAGCATGCTAGAATACATTCACAGCTGGGGAGACGTCAGAGTTTCCTCATTCACCTCATCAGCATGGTACAGTACGCTGGGAAAGGCCACAGCTGCTTGTGCATGAGTGGTGTGGAAGCAGGCACCCCATGTGCACATCCCTTTAAGGCAAATCCACAGTTTATTCCTTTGTTGCAGTGCAGCTAAAACATCTCTGAAATTTCACATAGATTTCCTGGCGGCAGCCTTTTAGTGGAGAGGACTCAAACACTTCAGGGGGGAGAGCAAAAAAAAGGACCCATCAAAAATGTAGAAGTTTAACCACCTCTACAGAACGGTGTAAGGAAATTGCAGTCTGTGTAAATGAAAGCTATAGTTACAGCTTCAAATAATTACCAGGAAAACCAGCAGAGCTTAAAGTAGATCTTTTCCTCCACTGCCACAGTCAGTGAAAAGTTGATTGTGAAAGCTGCTCTGATGTGTGCTGCTGTGACGCCTGAGCTCCCTTGATCCTGTGTTCATGGTGTGGCATGCCAAACAGTTGCAGAGCATCCTTTGGATTATACAGAACCATAAAGTCTTGACTTGCTTACCAGCGTGGCAAAGCGCCTGTTGAATACAAACACTTTTTGACAAAGATGATTACAAAGTACAAAACGCTGTTCCTTTTGTTTTCTACAGCCCTGCTGTGTTAGGTGACTTCAAAGTGAAGAAGAAATTTTCTAATCAAGTATGATGTATAGTGTTAAAAGCAGAGGTTTACAGCCATCAATGCACACCACTTGTTTGTGATGTTCCCTATAGAAAACAACGCATTTTATATTTCTCATGTGCTACATTTGCAATGTGGCCTGACATTTTGATACTTAGAGAAACAAATGCTTACTTTCAATCAATCTTCACGGTAAATCTTGTAACCCTCAAGATAAATAAATAAAAACAAAAACCTCTACATTTATTGTGTACATTCAGACCTGTACCACAGACTGTGTTTTCTTCAAATCAAATCAAAGCCTTTATGCTTAATACACATAATAATGCAACAAAATTACTGGGAAATCCGTTTACACAAACACACATGAGGACATTGGCACAGACATGTTTAGTATATTACAATAAATAACGTAAAGTATAAAATCAATAAAACGTGTAAATCAATAAAATAATCTGTATGAAAATGACTGGGTGCTTATATGACTGCATTGTGTACTAATAAAGAAGCAAAGGGTCACGAGTCGGTTATTGTTTGTTCTGTAGACTGATGGCATGGAGAAAAATGGTCTTTGAACCTAGATGCTGTGTTGTAAAATATGAAATGTGTCAAAGAATATTAGCCTAGGTAAACCTCTCCAACATTGTCTTGGCACCAAGCAAACCACATTAACAAAAATAGTCCAGGATTCATTATTCATATTCTGCTTATGAAAGCAGATCCACTATTACTCATAGACATGGCAGCAGAATGTTGCTTATGAATCATGTGTTTTGTAACCCATTTTTTCCCCGTTAAGCTGGTCATTAACAAACATCGTGACAACAAATGTGAGGCAACTGATCTTTTCCTGAATACTGCTAGTTCATACACAGTTAGATCAAAGATATGTGCTGTCCAGCTGTATCACTCTGCTGTTGTATACTTCAGTGGCACTTATTCTCAATCCTGTCTAGCAGCATCTAAAAAATTTAGTACACTGCTGCTATCTATGACATACTGGAAAAGTAAATACTAAACTCTCTTTGAATTAGTGTCTACAGATAAAGGTAATTCTTTTCAATCATTTCAAAAAGAAAAACATCAAAGCACTGTCAGTAATAATCCTCTGTAGTGAAAGTGTTTGACAACACGCACAGACACAATGCAAGGCCAGTTTTACCCTCTTCCAAAAAAGAAGAAGAAAAGTCTTATAAGCACTTTGTATAATTGTCCACCAGTCTCTGTCATGTTTTTTTGTTTGTTTGCTTTTTAACCACTCCTGGATGTAAAATTGCCTTAATTGCCAAGAATTCAAAGTTCTCTTGCTTGTACTGAAAACATCAAACTTCCAATACGCTGTCAATGCAAGTTTGCTTTTGAGCTGATGAATGTCATAACCTTTACTTTTCTCTTTGTGCCGCTTGAGGATTATTATCCTGTTCAACTTTGACTTTAAGACAGATGGTCTCAGATTATTTTCCACTCTTTGATATGATGCAGAATTCATTGTTGAATCAATAACAAGCGGATGTGTGGCCCTGAGGCAGTGAAGCAACCCCAAACTATAACATCTCCACCACCACGCTTCACAGCTGGTGTGAATTTCTCCTGAAAAGATGTCTTTGATCTGAGCTAAACATGCCTGCTTGTCACTGTGTCCAAACAACTCTGTCTTTGAATTGTCTGTCCATAGCATTGTAAACTGACAAGCCTGGTCTTTGTAACCCGTCCTTCCAGATGGTTTGTTATGCAGAAACATCTGGGAAGTCATCAGTGCAAGCCCTTTGGAAAAGGGCAGGCTCTTGTCGGGTGATTGCATGAACTGTCTATCACACCAGTCAGAATAATAAAGCTTACCAGCAGAGCTAACTGGTGAAATCAAACCCTCCCCGTAGTCATTAGGAAGCAAAATGGAAACATATTTTTGCTTGATTAAAAGTAATAGCTTTGTAGTTTGCTGCTCTTTCAAAAAAATGTCCACATTCTGTTGTAATTAATGAAACATCTACACTGCTTCATGGGCACTCAGTGTTGATGGTTATCTCATCTTAAACTTCTGGCTAGAAACTGTTCAATGATTGGGCTGAACCACCATGCTCCAATGCCTAGCTTGAAGTTTGGCAACATGTATACTCTCTTAATTTTGATTTTGTGAGAATTCAGATGTCTAACAAGGTAATGATCTTTGCATTCGTATTCACTGGAAAACAATGGTTCAGCTTATACGTACTTTTTTGTGGAACTAAGGGCTTTTCCTGACATATATCCCATGGCTGTTTAATTCCTTTCTAATATCAGATTCAAACACCAGCTGCAAGAGTTATCTGAAGATTTTGTGTTCCTTGGAGTTCTTTTTACTCTAAATGCTTTGAGCTTTGCTAAATTTGCTGAAACCAAATGCATAAAAACGGTTTGATGCTTTAAATCTAGTGAATTAGTGAAATAACATTAATCAAACGAGTGTAATAAAAGGTTTTCTGATCAAGTCTCAAGTATTGGATTGAGGTCCCAATCAATGCTTTTTTTTTTCTTTTTTTCTAATTGATCAGTGCTAAGGTTTGTTTTATGTCCACCATGCCAAATATGTTTCCATAAAGAGTTGTTGCAGAAGATTTTCATCATGTATGCTTGTCATTATTTCAAAGTGGAAAATAAGAGCAGCCAACAGCTAATGTGAAGTGCTTGTGAGCAGTCAGTGTCTCACTTGAAGTCAACAGAGCTCTCAGATTGGAGGAACAGGGAGGTAGACTGATTGGGCATCTAACAGCTACTTGGAACAAAGACAGGCAAAGAGCTCATTTTCACTATCTTAAACTACTCAAACCATATAAACATACAGTTTGAACAAATGTTTCACTGTTGATATTTAACACCACTTCACTTTGGTCCCGTCTGAGACGGCGAACTATAAACTCGTGATTATCTAGCATCTTTCCAGAAATTCTGTAATTCTTGAAGAAGATATCTCTCCATTTGGCTGTTCCGAATGTTCAGGGGTTTTTCTTTTTATCCCTCAATATTTGTTTCCTGCTAGGGCAACCTATCCTTCCCATTGGTTTACAACCACTAGCTTGATAGGCTATACCTCTGACAACACAGAATATTTTATTCACTTTAAACCAGTTAATGGAAACATCTCTGATCTGCATTTCTTTTTTGCAGCTTTTCAAAATTCAGATTTGCTTCACAAATGAATACAAACCAGACAATCTTGTAAAGCCCCTGAATCCACTTTTATGCTTATAAGCAGTGATAAATGTTGTGGGTGTACTTACTTTTTTATGTGGCTAGTCTCTCTTTTTTTAAACCTATTTAAAATATGACAATAGTTATATTACTATTAATAGTGCATAAAGCTCAGATAACAATAGTTAAGTCTAAAAAAACCCCAGTAACGTCAGTGGTATGTTTTTGACTTCTTTTCCTCATGACAATTTGTTACACATTGTGTTCCTCAGAGTCCAGCTTAGAGGGGAAAAAAACTAAACGTGTTTTGCTTATTGTTGCATCACAGGGTGGTTTGACCTTCACTGTGCAGAATGATGTATGTGCAGAATTTTCACATTCATCATCTGGGAGCTGTTTTTCTGAGCCCACCCTAAATCTCAATTTAACATGTGTGCATATAGGCATGCTTTTGACAACACAATTCTCTGGGAGAAAATTATAGTCTAATATGCAATTTATACATGTGTGATGTTGGAATTTCAAACTCCCTGTGCATAAAATGTATATAAAATCCACTTTATTAGCATATAGGCTGATTTGGGATTATTTTTTTAAACAAAATGATGGAAGCAGAGATAATTTGAAGAATTATGTTTTTATTGAAAACACAAAGACAGAAGACAAATGATTCTTATTATTATCAATCAATAAAAGCTGTTGTTTGCAAAAAAAACCCAACAACACTGAAATCTTAGTGTATAACACAGCTAAAATTAAATGAAAGAATCTAGCGAAAATAGGGATACAAGATGGGCTCTACATCACTGCTAATATGACAGTGAGTTCTAACCTCACTCGTTTATTTATGAGTTTTGCTTTTGGCACGATGTATCTTTCATCTACTATATCTCCATCACTTACTACATCAAATAAAAAGGAAATGTGTCCTTGAGCTAGACACCAAAGCTCCAGATGTTTTATTAAAATGTGAAGTGACTGTCCTTGTGCATTTAAGGCACATGAAGCAGATTGCAGTGATGAACATTGTATTTGCCATCTTTGTGTCTTCATTGTCAAAACTCACACACATGCCGTCCTCAGGGCATCCTGATGGCCCAGTTGGCTCAGCAGTTAGCATGTAATATGATGTTGTGGTTTCACATGTGGTCTTATGTTTTTTTATCCCTCTCGACTGCAGTCTGTCCGCTAAGGAAATAAATACTCATAAACAATATGTTGAAAAAGAGGCTTTATGAATGAATGAAATACAAATTATTCCTCAATAACAACAACAAAAAATGTTGTTACCTCACAGGAGTTAGTAAACTAACAAATAACATAGCTGTGCTTCCAACAAGGTACTTTTCTCTTCCCCTCTCTATTGCTGTCATGCTGCACAAGGACAGTGCATTTAGCACTGCCAATGCTGCTGTAAACACTGACCTTTTTAAGTCTACTTCCATCCAGCTGAGCTGTACCTTCAGTGGCTAGTGTGTACGCCTCATGGAGCAGGAACTGTGTTCTCCAATAAAGCTGAGAAATGACTCAGCAGTCATCTTACACTTGAGTTTACTGTGCACTTCTCTTGTCACATTTTGTTAAACACCTCATATTTTTTACATATATTTTGGTTTGCCCTTAACTTATCTCCAAAAGCTTTGGTTCAATTTGAGACAACTGTTGAAAACAATTGGTCATTTCTTTTAGTTTATTTGAATAAAGGGAACTTACCTAAAGGATATGAAATTGTTCACTGATTTCACAGTGTTTAAATGGAACGGTGTGGGTTTATAACTCCCAATTCCCCGGGTTTCCACCAGAGGAAGGACGGCCGCTATGCAGCCTATTTGGATGTCCTATGGACCTCCAGGGTGAAACTGTAGCACTGCATTGAGTTTAAAGTTCTGGGCTAGGACCAGGAGTTAAAGAATGTGGACCAGTCCTCAACATGCACCCTAATGCCACATTGGCTGAGCCCTTGGAGCTGTGTAAAAACTTAATATCATTGTTTTTATTTAGCTCTTATTTCCATGTTCAGTGCAAGCAAACTGGAAAATGAAATACAAAAAGTAAACATGGTGTTTTTACAGTTTCATGACATCACATGTGGTGCAGTGTTTTCACAACTTTGCAACAGCCCTATACACATCCATGTCTCCCTCCAGACGGCAGGTCTGTAAAAATAATCTCTATAGCATCACAAACCAGAGAGGGGTCCCAAACAAATACACTTGCTACGGCTGCTTTCCTGAAGTACTAACGTCACAGACCCAGCTTGTTGCTTGTAACCTGACAAACATATTAAGTTAAAACTGTGCACTTGACTATGTTTACTCCTTAGGCTACAACCCTGGATCAGGAGGGTCCAGAACTTGCGCATGCTGTCAGAAGCAACCAGGCCTGCACAGCTTGATGTGGTGTACACTTCAGAGCACACGCCACAATCTTTGTCTGAAACAGTGAAGTTATATTGTCATTAAGCAAATGAAGATGTGGTGGAGATGTATGGCCTGGGCTGTTTGACTGCAGTGTATCAGTCCGAATTTACTTAATAAACTTTGACATTTACATGAGTATCATAAGGTTTTGATGTTCACTGTAATGACTTCCAAATTTCTGTGATCCAATTATGAAATGATATTATAAAAAGAAGATAGATTGAAGAACCAAAAATCTGAATAATGAAAGGATCTTTGATATACTACATATTCTCTTCTTTCAGCTATCAGCCATCTCAAGCACTAAATGGGTCGGGAAGTCTCTTCTGGTGGTTAAGAATAGCAAAATTATCCAGCAATTGGCTACTGCTAACCTTATTAAGATAACTGTGCCTCTGTTTTCTCAGCTCCTTCTCTTCGCTGCATTGTTGTTGTAAATTTCAGCAGCGAATTTTATTGCCAAACAGGAGATTGAGAACTTTTAATAAATTTTGCATTTAATTATTCATGTTAAGAGATACATTTTATCATGGGCTCCACTTCTATTTTGGCAATTGCACAACTCTGGTTTTTCCACAATCTCAGCCTTTCCCATTTTTTTCATTGCCACTGTTTACATGAACACTGTACCTCCTTGTTTATGTCTTTGCTCTGATTGTTCCTCCTATCATTTCCCCCCGCTGCTTTCCTCACTTCCTGCTGCTTTATCTGTCACAGTTGCCCCTCAGCTCTTAGCACACAGGTAGACTCATTATATTGCAAGGCCAGCTGGTAATTAGCAGTATTTTAACAAGCTTGGGAATTGCTCCAAGTCCCACCCCTCTTCACCTCTCCTTTCTCTCGCCATCACACCTCTCTCTCTCACTCCCCTTCAGCAACCGTCTCTCTCGTGTCCCAATTTCACATTACAGCTGAAATCAGATATGAGATAAACAACGCAGATTGAGTAGCTGTAGTGGTTGAGCCTCTGCATCCTCTTCTGATTGTTTGATTATCACGCTGCCATTGTGTATCCGCAATTAAAAAACAGAGGAGGGAGTTTTGACTCGCAGCATCATATCATATCACGCTTTTGTTTGTAACATCCGAGACACTCGACACTGTTTACTTGATGTCGTGCCACCTTTCTTTTTTCAATTTGATCTAATCTAATCGCCCAGCAACATTCTAGTATTTGGTTTCATCATGTCCCCCCCCCTCCCCAGCCCCTTGAGGCTCCTATATCATTCTGTTTGCTATGCGGCTCACACAGACCTGTCTAATTACTGTGCAACAAAAAGAAGAGATGGAACAAGAAAGAACTAGACACATCCCTCTTTCCTCCTTTCTCTTGTTCTGTCTGTGTTTTCATTCATTTTATTTAGTCTTCCTTCTATACCTATCATCTTTACATACACACACACACATACACACAAAGACACAGGCTAATGCAACCACATTTTGACTTGTGCACGAGGTGCGTATTGTCCAGATGGCCGAGGATGCTGACAACGTGAATGGTTGTCATCAGCAGATTTGACTTACTGCATGTATAAAAGGAAAAATCTGGGAGGGGGGTCTTGCTAGTCTTGATGTAAGTCAGCAGATACTTTTTTACGCTTCAAGTGAAGCGAACTTACAACTGGAAAAATACACAAAATCGGTTGAAAGATCTATACAAATTCAGTTTCTCTCTATCACACATACACACAAACACACACTCCTGCTTAAGTATCCTGGGGCAACTCACAGTCTCTTTACCAGCTCGGGGGATCCTGCTCTGTTCTGAGCTCTCCTTGCTGACCTTCCTGTGCAGAGGAAATGGGGAGAAGTTAATAGAATTTCCCTACAGGGATGAATAAACTCACTCTTAAAACTACACATCCACCAAGTTGCTAAAGCTCCTAAACTTGGCAGAGTCCTGTTTGATGGCTGATCCAGATGTGTGTTAAACCTGCTCATGTTGCCTTTTGAGCTTAACAGACTGCACCTAAGCAATTCAGTCAGCCCAGCTTTTGTTTCACATGGGAGACCTCAATTAATTTAGGTTGCCTTGTCAGGGCTGGTTGCCATGCCATTTGGTGATCAAATCACGCTGGTGCTTTTATAACCTCTGTTTGTCTCATTGCTGCCGTTATGCTACATTTAGCCCAATCGGTGGCTGTTATTGTGTTTCTTGGCCTCTGTTTGCTTTGAACAGACAACATGCTCCCCTAATAATGTTGCTCATTCATTTTCATTGGGGAGGATGCATACTGTAAGTGAAACCAACCACTTGCTAAGGAAGAGGCACAATGAAAAGAAAAGATTTTTAAATTAAACCTTAGCTGTTCTCATTTCTGAACATACAGGGGGTTCTTGCTTTGGTTTTATAGCTTATTCTATTCAAATAAAACCTGTTTAATAAAAACTGGACAAGGATTTATCTTTTCGAACACACTCTGCTGGTTATTTGGATTTATAAATTCATTTTTATAGTTATAAAACCAGCTTCCTGAAACAGATATGTTCCTTTTAATAAGTAGAATTTAGTCACTAGATATAGACTTTAGCTGATTTTGTTTCCCTAGTGGAGCAAATCTAAACAAAAAAAAAAATAAAGTAATTGAAACCTCTTCATGAACTTGTCTGGATTGGGAAAAAAATATATAAACTGACTAAACTATACATTGTATAGAGACTTAGAAAATGATAGTTGTGTATTTTTCATCAAACGACTGGAGTTTAAATTTCATTGTCGATTTTTAAAAAAATCTTTTACAACCTTTGGGTAAAACCAGTTATTCTGGACAGAGCTGAACCCTGTGCATGATGATAGCAATGAACAGTTTACATGCTTTAATTCACACAATCACAGGATTACCTCAGTAATCTTTCTATTTATAAATAATTACATTTAATGATGATGCCCTTCTGAGCCTTTAAACCATTATGCAAATGTTTAATTTCTGTAAAATCTGAAAATTGATGAGATGTAACTACGTACTCCAAGCTGGACCTGGATTACTCGTGTGTATTATAAAGATGGTGTGCAGGTTTTATAATTGGTAATAGTATAATAAAATGTTTTATTTATAGTTTGGGCTGTCTTTGGCCTGACTGTCATTACTGGTGCTAGAACGCACTGATAAGAGTTTGTGTGCAATTGTGTGTCTGTGAGCTTGTTTTTGGATTTTGCTGGTATGGCAGAAGTGCTAAAGATGAAGGTTAGGGTTGAGCTAATGGTCGTTAAAGGCCCCAGTGTTTATCTTGTCCTTGTCAACATGAAATATAATCCCCCTCCCCAACGTGTCTGTGGCAGTAGCTGTGTGTTATTGGTGTGGGTCTCGGTCGTCTGCTCACCTCTGAAAGCCGGATTCGTGTGTAGCCACCGCAGCGGATCATTGGGAAATTTAATTACCCGTCTGAAAGCTCTTTCAATCAGACAGATTACCCGCTCTGTGTTTGTGTGTGTGTGTGTGTGCGTGTCAAGGGATGTGTATCTGTGTTTATGAGAGTGTGCATCAGGGTGTGTCTGTGTGTTTGAGCAGGCGTCTATGGTCAGTGTGTACGCATGTGTTACCACAGGCTGTCCACTGAGCATCACTCCTGGGAGCCCAGCGAGGCAGCAAGCGAGGAGGAACACAGCTTTTTAAAAAGTGCTTTTTTTCTCACATAAGTGCGAGTAAGATTAATGGAGGTCGTATTTGTTCGATTTTTTTCTCGTAGAAACAGGTTTCTCACAAAGAAAATCCAAAAGAAACTGAACCTTTGATATTGTAGTGAGAAGGTGGGGTGATGGCGGAGTAATTGAGGAGCAGCAGGCTGGAATGGATGGGCTGATTGCCTGAGTGGCAGCACCTGTGGGTGAGGATGAGCAGAGGTGTGATAAGGCTTGAGCCAGTGTGTGTCAGTGTGTCTGGAGAGCGGAGCTTGGCTAGTGT
>JAOXYM010000016.1:12897250-12908156 GCA_028567055.1 Leptatherina wallacei | reverse complement strand
TCAGGCAATCAGCCCATCCATTCCAGCCTGCTGCTCCTCAATTACTCCGCCATCACCCCACCTTCTCACTACAATATTAAAACCACAGACTCAGTTTTATTTAGACACAACACACACATGCAGCCCATTAAAGTAACAGAATCAGCTATTTAGGCAAATCAAATATACAAACATCTTTGAAATGTACAGCCGCACAACAAAATCTGATATTGGTATTGAGGTGTTAATATTTGCTTCTTTAAAAGGCATAGCATTAAAATATAACTATAAATGTTTTTCTTTTAGCTTTCTGCTAATCTTGCAGTCATGTGGAATGGGGATATGTGGTTTTTTATCATTTTATATAACAGCAAGTAATTCTTGTGAATTACGCTAAAATACAATACAGCTGAAGCGCTCAGCTATAATTGCAGGATATCAGGTGGTATTCAAACATGGCTCCAAATACAGTAGGTGAAGGATTTAGTGTTCGTTTTTCCTACAACAGCCGAGTTTTAGGCTGCTATAATGACTGATACATCACCGCCAATGAAACACACATATTATTTATGTATTTTGAAATATCAGTTTTGCAAAACTGTTAAAGAATATTCCTTGCTGTCGTCTTTAAAATGTAAACTAACTTTTCATCTCAAATTATGAAACAAAAAGTAAACAGTTTTGTACTTGAGTGAATATTTCTTAATTTATAATTCCAATCGGTGTTATATTATACATTGTTGGATAACCTAATTAGCTATCTTTACAATAATATATAGCTTGTAATGGTTATGCATTCGTAGAAAGCACAACACATCTCAATTTATGGGTGGTGCCGATAAAAAGAAATGTGCCCAAATCTCTTGCCATATTCCTCTGTTGGTGTTCATTCTTGTTTTGTGATTAAAGTGCTGGTCACAGATATGGCTGCCACCTGACTGGTACCTATTTAATGGACAGACATGTTGGAAAGGGATCTAAATAGTGTGTGAAAGATCCATACACAGCCATAGCAGCCTGACACCTCCTCCTCATGGTGGTCGCCATGCTGGTCACATTTTGCAGTGGGATGGCATCCCATTCCTCAACCAGGAGTTGTTTGAGGCCAACCAGTGGGGTTGTTTTAGTAATACTGGCACAAACATTGTCCTCCTGGAAGATGGAATTAGGTCCATTGTAAAATGAATAAACTGTTGAAAAAAAGGCAATAGGTGTTGATTACTGTTGTTATTACTGTTACTGTAAAGATCACTAACACGACCTTGCATTATTAAAGGGAAGAACTAATCATTTAAAAATTAAATACTAAATGTTTGTGCTATGTTTATTATAAACAAATATCAAGATACACAGCTTTAACGTTTAATGTGATGATAGATTGTTTTATATTGCAGATTGGACAGAAAACATGGGAAAATTAAGCAATGGGCCTTTCAGATTAGCTTATCGTTTTGTAATATAATGGATTACATTAACTTCTTCTAACCAGACAATGCGTCAACGTTTCAGATAAATTGATCTTTTTCATTAATTAATTGTTATTCCATTTTTATTCTAAAAGGTCAATTAGAACTGACAGACGCGTTGGTTTTATCAGTCTAAACGAGGGGCCTCACTTAATACTTTTAATTGGATTTACATTCAATTTGTTGGAGAAACTGAAAATGCTTGAGGGGTGTTGTTGAAATTCAAACAAATCAATTCAAAAAAGTTCATAACAACTTGGATGAAAGCTTAAAAAGTTTAAGTTATTCTTTTTTAAGAAAAAAAGCGGCTAATGACATCTTTAGCTACTTTTTCTGGCGTTATTGGAGACTTTTAGAGACTGACGTGAAAACACGTGGGCTACTGTTTACTCTCCTCAATGAGCCGTGGCTGCATCCGCTGGCAGAAGCGCTCTCGAGGAGCTCGTCTCCCGCAGCAGTCCAGTAACGAACTGCAGTCAGAGCAGGAGATGTTCTCATCTGCTCCATCTCCAGCCTGAAGCTTCTGGTTGATCCCACCCTGGCTTACAGTCACATATTTATGGCTTTTAATGTAGATTGTCAACAAAACCATTTAAAAATGTAATCTTTTGAAATGTTTTTAAATTAATTAATCTAGTTAAAAAACTACATAATCTTAGTATTTTCTTTGTTCTATTGTTTTCTTGATATGTTCTCATGTTACTCACATCTGTAAACGGACCACACAAAGCAGAACCTAGCAGCAATGAAATATAAGATGAAGATTCAGCTACTTCGCTTGCTTCATAGCTTGAGTGCCTGTGCATACAGTAGGCTCTTGTAAGAGGAGACTGAATGGACACGATGCACAATGACATGAAAACACTTGTGCACTGTCACTGGCTGGATTACTCACTGAATAAAATTCAGGAATATGACATCTCTCTGCTTTGCCATACTGATCTACAGTTTTTTTTTTCTGCTGCTTTGCAACCCTTTGCTGCCTTGGGCACAGACAGAAACATTGCAGATCAAAGAGTAAGCTAATGTGCAATGTTTCAACAAGATTTTAAACAAGACTGTTCACGACTTTTCACTTGACGGAGTACCATCATCAAGAACAAGAAGCACATTTAATCCAACCAATAAGTCTCGGCTGGTTGCAGAACTGAGGAAAGTTACAAAAAAAAAGACTCAGGGGGTGAAGGACAAAAAATGGAGCAGAAAAATCATGCAACAGAAAAAATTGTGAAATAGCTATTTGTGAGCCTAAAGGCCTAAAAGTCCCTAAAGATTTCAGGCCATTACAAAATAAATAAAAAATCGAACTCAGGATTTTTAACTCATGCAGTGACAGGAAAAAAATTTGGACAATTCCAGTAATAAGTGCTCACATTTAGTGGAGACTATGATAAGCAGAAGGCTCTCAAAGTTAATGAGGTTCATCGTTAATAATTTGATACCAAATTTAGAATCTCCGCGTGTACCCCTCCGGAGAGCTCCAAAACTCCTGGAGGTACACTTACCCCAGTTTGGGAATTGTGGTAGAACATGCAATATGCTCTTCAGTTTAAGGGGGAAAAAAGATTCAGGGACTTCCTTCCAGAGTCATGTTGTGCTTGCAAACATCTTAAAACAAAACTGTGATTCATGTTGCTTATTTCTGGATTTGAAAATTTGCCCATTTTTCTTTTCATTTTTTAACATATTTTT
The DNA here is from genome assembly GCA_028567055.1 of Leptatherina wallacei. Classification (NCBI taxonomy): domain Eukaryota; kingdom Metazoa; phylum Chordata; class Actinopteri; order Atheriniformes; family Atherinidae; genus Leptatherina; species Leptatherina wallacei. The sequence goes on along the minus strand of JAOXYM010000016.1, from coordinate 12,905,019 downwards.
AAATGAGTCCCAGTTGAACTGCTCCTGTTGTATTTCCTTAATAACAGCTACAGAAAAACAGAACACTCTAGTTTACTGCTCATGGGATCATTAAACTTTCATGAAGAAAGAAAAATACCCATTTCACTCAAGGGATAACATCTGCTTCTGAAATATACCTTGTTGTGAACATTCAGTGCACTTCCAGATAAAATCAAAACATTTCAAGAAGAGAGAGAGTGGGATTTGAGTGAGTGATGGTAAAGACATATCAGCAGCATAAAGCCTGAGCATCTGAAGCCAGAACTGTAACAGAAGAGACGGAGCAGGGGCCTGCTAAGAAAAGGATATTATAGAATTATGATTGTTCATAACATGCACTGTTGCATAACGCAAGAGTCTACGCTTTGATTCTTCTAACTGCCTGTATGCCTTAACTTCCAGCTGAACGGATGCAGTCTTTCAGCTTAAACCAGTATGCAAATGTTCTTCTGAGAATAAGGGGCTTCTTGCTGCATAAAAATGTGCTTATTCTACTTCAGTCCTGCCTTCACTTTGCACTTCTACATGAATTAATTTTCTCTGAAACCTGTCTCAAGCATGAACGCAGCCATTCTTCAACTTTTATTCTCACACTAGCGTGACACACTTGCATTGTTTCCCTTGATTATTTCCATATTCATATCAGCACTTCTTATTCTCATGTTTCCATAATTATGACTACAGTAGCGTTCTTTCTTGTCAATATTCATGCCGTTGCCATCTGCCTGCAGCAGTGTGGTATAATAGTAAGCACTGTTAGCATCCTAAGTGGACAGTTGTGTTGACATGGTGATGTAACACTACGCATATATCTTTGTGTTTTTTTTGTTGGTGTGTGCTATGATTATGCACATGCTCCACTGCTGCTGTCCATTCCCATCTGACATCACATTTGACCCCCAAAAGTCAGTTTGCATTCAAATCTGAGTAATTTCCTTTTGTACATGTCTGTGATGTACAGTCAGGATCAGTCATAGGTCAGAAATGTAGTTGGATGTTCAGTATGAATGAGTCACATCACTGCTGGTTCTTGTCTGTCACTGTTAGCCTCTTCAACTCTGTTGCTGCTCATTTGAGTTTTCAACTTGTGCCCCAATGTAATGGCCTCCTACAGCCAATTTTTTTTTCTTTTCTCTTGTATTCCTTCATGCATATAACTTTCAGATTTATCTCGTGACCCTCCAGGCTGGGAAATGCTTCTCTATAATACAGCATTTTTAGACAGTATTGCAGATTTTCCCCCAACTTTTCTACTAGCGTTACCAAGAGGCCGCCAATTAGTTTGAGTAAAATTTAGAGAATCAGTGGATGAAACAGTTATTTTGGAAAATCCCTTAAGTTCTTAGTGACACATTCAGGTCAAAGTTCAATATTTATGACCAAATTCTTACAAAAGTGATCCACAAGTTTCATCAGTATTTTAGGTATCGGCTTGCATAGGTAGAAATACAGTAATAGGTTGGCTAGGAACGTCTCTAAGATTCAAAGATGGGGGACTTAGCCATTAAGAGATGACATACAACGTTGCCCCTTTCTGCTAGTGGTGAAATCCTGACGACCGTGAGTAAAAAGCAACGTAGAAGGGCAGCTATTGTAATGATCTCCAGTTCCTATTATTTTAGCACAGATCTGTGTGGGACATGAGAGAAGTTACCACGACCTCATGCTCCTGCTGAGGTCCTCTGGATACAATGATATAAATGTTAAATGTTTGAAAACAGTGGTGGAAGGAGCTCTCGGACACCCCATGCGTTTGTGAAATATTGCATCAAGAGTCACTCTTAGGTCCATCCATCCATCCATCCATCCATTTTCTGTACCGCTTAATCCATGCAGGGTCGCGGGTGGGCTGGAGCCTATCCCAGCAAGTATGAGGCGAGAGGCAGGGTACACCCTGGACAGGTCGCCAGTCTGTCCACTCTTAGGTCATCACGTGAAATTTCTTTTAGTACAGTCACAGCCAAAATACTAAATAAATCCTAAAAAATTCTTTCAAAACTTGATATTTTTCATTCATTAATATTTCATGGTAATAATTGAGATTGTGTAAAATTTTAATGATGCCTAAAAACTTTTTTCTTCAACTGCAGAAAAAAGCTTCACCTAATTCCAATTCATAGTGGATAATTTGCAGGTCTGTTCTATCCATTTTCTATACCTGCTTTATCCTATTGGGATCTCTCTAGTTCACTTTTACAGTCAATGTACATTCACCAGTTAACATATTTGTTTGGGTTTTTTTGGACAGTAGGCGGAAGTCATCTATGCACAGGGAGAACACAAAGTCCATATTAAAAGGCTCCAGCTCACACTGAATCAGGAATCCGTGCTGTGATGCAACCCACCGAACAGCCTGTCACAGGTCACCATCTCTGCTCTGCAAATTAGGATATGATTTTACTCTGTAGTTTTACTTTCATGTAGAATGAAATGGAATAACCCAAGAGTTATTTTAAAGCTCAGAGTGAAATCTGACCAGACAGAAATATAGAAAATGATCACTCTTTATTTACTCCATATGAATTCCAACTAATACCCACTCTCATCTTTTAAAAAGACTCCCTCTATATCCATTTCAATCACAGACTCACAGGTGTGACATGTAGGTAGAGCTGTGGTCGAAGTGAAAGGTGGGAATGAAAACATGTAGCCGTAATAAACGGACCAGATTTGGCTGTCGACATTTCAAATGGGAAACTTAGCTGTACTGCATTCCAGACATCACTGAACGCAGCTCAGACGATAACTAAAACTTCTATCATTAAAGCAAATAATGAAATGAATGAATTTGTGATTTTTTAGTGGGGCTAAAGAACACTTTAGGGTGGCTCAAGATTCTCTAAAATATGCCTAACAACGTCCATGAGGTTGGTGATCCCTTTTGCCTTACAACAGAACAGTTCCTGATTCATATATAAGTTGGGTCCTTCGTGCCTGTATAGAGTAGAATAGACTTTATTGTCATTATACAATGATGTGCAATGAAAGGTGCTCGAAACCAATACATGGGTTTTTTCCAAGTTCTCTAGCTTAATCCCAAAGTCCCAAAACATGCATGTTAGGGTAAACTATCCAGAGTGTGTTGTCCCTTTTTCCCTATAACAACTCTACAACCACAAACAAGATAAAGGCGGTTACAGGGTAGGTGTCAAATGAATGAATGGCAAATGTTAAAATGTTTAACACACTAAAATAAGTTGTAGACAAAGGGATAGATTACCAGTGTTTAAATTAAGACAATAGTGGTTATTCATTCATTAGCATTAGTACTTAGTACTAGTCCAGGCAATCCTCTCATTTTGTTTTTTTTTTACATGATACACCTATAATTTTTTCTACGGTAAAAGGGATTTATGCTAAAAGAGGTCTATACTTGGGAGGTGTGCAGTAACATAACAGAACACATGTTTCTTAATTCCCCACAGTGAAGACAATTACCATATTCAGTTTCCATGTCACTGGATGTAGGTTAAAACTTGGGATTCTGCTGGTACCGTATGTGCAGTTTAAAGCTCAGTACATCACATGTATAATACGTACTAAGATGCTTATTGTAGCATAGTTTTCTCAAGGCAATATACCACCAACAAGGCTAAACTTAATTAAAGACATAGGCCTTGACACTATGCATGTGACCTGGCTGATACAGTGTTTGAAACTGAATACTGTGAAATGTTTTTGGCATTTCAAATGTTTTTTCTCAGCCCACATGTCATATTCATTCCACAACAGGACAACACAAGCATGCAACCCATCACGAAGTCTAGAGAAAAGTTCTGAAAAAACATGCAAAACCTCTTTCATGATGTGACCAATTTGTTGCAAGCTGCCTTTTAAATTGCCTCAAGTTTGGCATAAGATCATTGCTGTCTCTTTTAGAGCCAGAAGTGACCATGTTTGGACAATAAGGTGGAGTTAGATAAATAAAAATGACATTGTCATTTAGGATGAAACCTGGGTCTCTTAGTCAAAGTTGTGCATTCATTGATGGGCCTTTACAATATCTACTGGAAAGAGAATCTATTACACATTTGTATTAATTTGGTCCTCAGCTCATCTTATATATGACTCGTCAGTTTTTTTGTTTTGTTTTTTAAATCTCAATCTTCTCCCATTTCTCTTCTCAGATCACAATACATTAAACCAGCACATAATAGATAGATAGATATAGATAGATATATACTTTATTGATCCCCAAGGGGAAATTCAACATTTCCAGTACAACCCATCCAAGAACAGACAACATGGACATAACAACGGATCAGGTAGACTGAGGCACCAGCCGCATGTCATTTTAACATTCACACAAATGATCCGTTTATATGTAAAGATTTTGTTCAAGAAGTTCAGTGATTGTATTCACCCGGCCATGACAAAAATATTCTGAATCAGACTGATGCTACTCTTGCAGCATTTGAACATTGTCTCTCATCCAGCTGCAGCCGCTTGTGCGCATTTGAGACAGTTTACGCCTGCCTTCCAGAAGCGCTAAATATAGGCGCAAAAACAGACAACGCAATCCGTTTCACGTTTAGTAAATAATATTGCACCGCAAAGCTGATTTATCTGCATCTACCCCTCCCAGTATTTTGCACCTTCTGGCAGAAATGCCCAGATTGCATGTTCATTCAAGGCAAAATTGCAAAATGCATTGCAGCCCTATTTTGAGGGTTTTGTGGACGCATTCCTCTTTGCGACATGTTAATAAATCAGCTGTAGCATTTTTTTGCGCCTGTTATCAACTTGGCGCGTGTTTTAAGAGGTGCAAACCTTTGGGAATCAGGGCCTTGGAGTCCAGAGATGAAGGGGTAAACTAGTGTTGTCAGTAATAATTAAAACTATTTGTGAACAGCCTGATCCATGTAGGGAATTACAGTATCCTGCATGTTTTCCAGGAACAAATTTGTGATATTCCCTATTAAACATAAACATCATATTTATCAGGAAAAGACGTTCCTTAGCTATTCCATTTTGCTTAATCATAATGAGAACTTTCCACATTGGCATCTGATATGATTTTTTATCATACGCATTAATCTTACTTCACTAATACACATGCCTCATCTATTATCTCCTTGTGTCTTAACGGCTTTTGGCTTTATCAAAGCAGTTTTTTTTCACTTAATATTCTCAGCGTACAAACAACAATACATTCTGCACTGAGCTTTTGTTTGATTTCATGATGCTTTCATTTACATGTTTTCATGTGCTCTTCAAATAAAAAAAAAACCTGCAGCAACATTGCATGGTTTTGATGCTAGTTGTCATTAAAAGTGTTCATCAACATGAACATGCTACAGAATGTAAAATATGTCTGTAAAAAATTGTGTTTCATAAAGGCTTACATTAGTTTTGTGTGTTACAATAAGTGCAGTTCTGACTCCTCTCAACAAATTTTTCCTTTTTATCATGCTCTAATTAATAAGTCTCTACCTGGCTAAAAGTAGAAAGCATACCCTACTAAATCCTGTTTTCCTTTAGCCTTGATAACCTCTTACCTTGGCTAAGCCAGTGAAAAGCCTTCTGGGAAGTGAAACATGAAGCCGGATATTTGATCCTTTCTTACTGATCCCTGCACACTAACATTCATAAAACCCCAGAGAGACACTTAGAGACATATGACACTGATATAAGTAGCTGGATGACTTCAAGACTGACCATTTAACATGAAGATGATCCTACGACCCTGAAGTAACACGTCTACTCTCGGACAATGTTGGTCAATTGTACCTATTGAAATCTGTCTTCATATGATGACTTTGATAATGGAAGGCCTGTGTGAAGAGGACTTTGTAGGGAAGGAGGGGGGGGGACTCCTCTTCCCTAAGGGAACTGTTCTTCTGAGATGGAATAGATGGTGTGTCACATTGTGCTGTGTTGGGCAGAAATACAACACTTAAGTGATGGCAACCCACTGACCTGTCCACTAATGCCTCACCAACTATTCCCCTTCATTTTCCAGCATCCATCCATAGTTTAAATGTATGTGGCTCTGCACAGCTGACTTTGATATTTTTCAGTAGCTTAAGTAACGGGACATGTACAAGGCTTTTCTATGTGTCATGTCTTTGGTTGTGAGTGTGTGTATGTTCATCCTGAACTGGACATTACAGTCAAGTTTGCCCTCAGTCCTCCCAGGAAACACAACAAAGTAAGGCTGCTTTCGTCTCTTCAATAGAGAGGAAGACGTGGCTATTTTGTCAAAGAGGATAGCTGTTCCTGGTGAAAATGATTCATATAGTTTTGGCTACAGGGATGTAAAATTCTGATAATTTCCTTCTCTATCGTTAATTTTGATGTTGACTTCTTACTTAAGGGAAAAAGAAGAAAGAAACACTGAGTGAGTAAGTACTGTCAACTTTGAAATGATATACATCTCTTTACACTTATTTTTTTTAGATTCTCAAGGAATCCTTTGAATTTATTCTTGCATACACTCTTTTATGTATTTAGCATCTTTTTATTTAGCACCATCATCCAACAGGGAAGTTGCAGCAAAGCAGGCGACTACAGAGATATACTCATTCACACCAAAGACAAATAAGGCATTTAAGTGTTGTTTGATCAGTGTGTAAGTCCAAATGTCTGTGTTAGCTTCTGTGTTCTGAATCATGCCAAAACAATAAGTCAATTCAGTTAGCTACAAAAAGCCTCAACAAGTAACTTTTTTGAATACTGATTTATTTTAATTCTATGCAAAGCAAGGGCTAATAATTATGACTTTATGAAATGAATGGTGTAAAATGTTGCACTGTGGGTTTCTGATACACATGACTACTCAGTGCCTGGGCTATCATGAGACCCTCTTGATATAATTCACTACAAAATGGCAAAAGAAAATCAAGCTGAAGAAGATTCAAACTTTAAATATTCCACACATCTTTTGAAATAGTACTTTGTCAAGACAAAAGTAAACCCTGGTCCAAAGTAATGATTTTCTTGAACGGATAAACACTGATAATCAGAATTTATGGCTGATTTATCAAACTGTCCTTGTGGCATCTCTTTTTTTTCCCCTCCGTGCCCTCCCTGCTCCAGCAGCATGTCAAATAGATAATCAATAGCCTCCCGCGGCTTTCTTCCCCTGCATGCTAGATAATGGTTAGAGATGTCAGTGCGCCGTGCATACCTCATTAACCACTGGTGGCAGTAGTTTGGGTTTTCCAGTCCAGTCCCAGCCCCCAGTCAACACTTAGACTAATGCATCTGACATTCAAGGCAATGACACACATATTTCAGTCTTGCTGCCACTGCATGGATGATGGCGTTCTCATCACATTCGGACTCACTTAACTCAAGTTATGGGAAGCAGATTAAATATCTTTTTTTTCTCATTATTATTTTCAAAATGTATATTTGTTTGCATAAAATAATGTGAAGCACAGTTTCGTATGTTGTGTAGAGTTAATTGTCAAAGTAATCAATTTGAAAGTATATATCAAATCATACACACTGTTGCCTTTTGTACACACACATATGCACAAGATGGAAGACTAATAATAAAACCAAGTATGTGGGAGGTTGAATACAAAGAAGGACAAGAAATAAAGAAAATGGAGAAATGGACAGCGACAGACAGTGATGGTTGTGTGAATCATAAAGAAGGATGGAGAAGCTCAGAGATAATCCAGAGAATGCTGTCAGCAGTTCTGCCTTAGTGCGCTTGACTGCGTGTGTGTGTGTGTGTGTGTGTGTGTGTGCGTGTCTCCAGTTTTAAACCTGTGGTCGGGGTCTTAGTGTGCAGGATA
>JAOXYM010000016.1:12882263-12897150 GCA_028567055.1 Leptatherina wallacei | reverse complement strand
GGGGGGGGGGGGGGGGGGGGGGGGGGGGGGGGGGGGGGGGGGGGGGGGGGGGGGGGGGGGGGGGGGGGGGGCATGTATCAGAGAGTGACAGAGACTTCCATGCAGTAATATCTAAAATCATGCATGTATGTTGTTTCTATTATGGACTGTCAGGGGGAGAAACATCCCCTCACATGTGACGCTGGGTTCTTTGTGTGTTCTGCTGTGGGGCTGAAAAGCAGAAATCAGATTTTAAAAAATCAAAACATTTTATACTTCACTGAGAATGTTTCTTGTTCTCTGCTGTGAATGTGAATAGGAAAACTTGTTTTTTTTTCGTGGTGTTAATGGTTTGTTTACACAGTGTATTTCACATTCGCAGATCTAAAACTCCTGCGACGCGGACAGGCGGGAAAGTAGCTGCAAACAGCTCAGTACAAACAATGCAATCAGCACAGAAACAGCCAATTACAGGACACAGCAGAATTGAACACATAAAAGGCAACTGGAAATTATAATTAGTATCCCCTGTTATTGGGGACGGATTGCATGCACTTTTGTGTTCACTTTTGTTTCACTGCTTCAGTGAGAAAAGATTACTTTTTAGACAAGATGTTTGTTTTGAGCCTCATGTTTCCAGAGCTCAAACATCTTCTCTGTCTGAGTGCAGCTCTTAAGTTATTTTTTTTTATTATCCACCTAAAATTCCACCTCTTCCTTCATTGGACAAGCTTCTCTTCTGGAGTATTTGATTGGCTCAGAGGCTCAGACTGTGTAGTCGTGCTCTCTGTATCATGTAGAGACAAAGCTGTGTGGTCTTAATTTCAAACAGCAGCAGAGATTCACAAAGTTGGATTCCCTTTTTACCATTTAGAAAGACATATGCATTTCTACTATTTTCATCCAAACTGTTGACACTTAATGTAAATAACTGAAATGGATTCATACCTGTGCTCTAGTCCCCAATCAGTCACTAAGATAGCATGATGCATATTTCCAAAAAGCCATCTTATTGATTTAATTAATTTAAGTGTGTTAAAATGTTTAAACTTGACCTCTCAGTAAAGGAAAAATCTAAGTCAAGAAACACAGTCACTCAGATCATATCATAAAAATGTTCGAATGTGATGATCTGTATTTCCATCCTTAACCAAATTCCTGTAAAAAAAAAAGTCACTCTCCACTCTTCTTTGAGTGTTATTGGTCATGATTTAACATTGTATGTCTGCTGAGCACAAAATGGAACATTTCAAACCTGCGATGCACACATTTCAACACAGAATATTTCTGTTTGTATATTTTTTTCATCCAAAAGAGCTGATAAGTCATTTCAGAGTGTTGACAGAGACATAAATCTTCTTACTTAACTTACATGTGGTTCATGTTTAGGAAGATGGACAACCCTTCACCACATCCTCCCGTTGTACTAAATTGAAGATAAAACATCACAGAGACCGCTGCTGTCATATTTCACTGGAGATATCATTTGCAGCCAGTGTCTGTGCAGAAGTGATCGGTAGCTGCACGTTAGAAAGTCTTTTCAGACTAAACAGTTCTGGGGATTCAGAATCTACATTTCTTTACTGTTAGCGTCACACAGGAAGGCTCAATAAAGCCATTTTTAAATATCAAGAGTTGTCATTTACATTTAAAATAGTTCACAATGTTTACACAGACGGCTATGTTCATATGTTCAACCATCCAAAGTAGACACAAGCCATCTGGACCAGTCACGGTGAACTTCCTTCACAAATGGTTCCTCGTGTACTTGGAGAGTAACTACACAGAGGTAGCAGCAACAAAATATCTAAGACAACTGAGTTATAAGAAAAAAAACTGTCCCCATTTTTTGGCACGTGGCCATTTACAAAAAAAGAAAACTGTATAAATAATAATAAATCTGTTAAAATAATATCCACTTTCTGGAAAATGACTAATGTGACAACCTCTACCCCCTGGTCAGTACTGTGTTTGTGAGGCTTCTTGGGTAAAAAACAACATCATCACCACACAATGTCATTGTCAAGATGTCTTAATTTAATTTTGGGGAGATTTTATGACATACATACAGTCTATAGCAGGGATCACCAACCCCAGCCCTCTAGGCCAGTGTCCTGCAGGTTTGAGGTGGTTTTCTGCTGCAACACACCTGCTTCAAATGAAATGGATTTCCAACAGCTTGTCAAATTCTGCACAAGTCTCTTAATGACCCATTCATTGGAATCAGGTGTGTTGCGAAAGGGTCTAGAGTTGTTGATCCGTGGTCTATAGTCTAGTTTTATATGTAGTTTTATGCACATTTTCAAGTATTACCTTAAAAAAGGTAATAGACAGTAACTGTCTACAAGTAGTTTGTAGAAATGTCCTTAATTATTATTTTCCTTTCAGATCTATGGAAAAAGATACAGAAATTTTATAAAATATATGACAGATTCTTAAAAGTTAGCTAGCCAAAGACAAAACAAATAAATCCATTAAAATAATTCCCATATTCAGGTCATGTCTCTTTTTTCTTACTTTCTGCATTCGCTGGAGACTTATATTTAAATTTGAGGTTATTGCTGTCTTGAAGAATCACACAGCCTTGGGGGAAGTGTATTTTCCCAGAGGTTTTCAGTTCCAACAGCATTTGGTGTTACTTGGTGTGTCTGCGACTTTAGCAAAAATCGCAGACACAGCACAAAACAGAAACTGAGCTGGAGCCAAAGCCAACATGATTCAATTGTGTGGGAACACCTAATCAAAATTTGACCCTGAAATGTCAAATGCAATGATGAGATGCATGTGCCTCGTATCAGCTGGGTCGTGACTTATGCATCATAAGTATAAATGATGTACTGTACACAGCAGAGTAGCAGAAATATGAAATGTGTTATTTCTGCCCCATGATAAATTGCTTTCTTTAACTATTTCCTTATTATCATCTATCTGCAGTGTGGTATGAGGCTCAGCTGAGTATGTTTCACTCAGCAATATCAGACCAACTAACAAAGCTCCTCTGAGCATTTTTGTTAATGTGCATTATATTAGCTTATATAATCTGCCACTCTAACCCTGCACATTAAACACTCCCATAGCGGTCGCTGCACACACCAAATTGTCAGATTACTTTGGCATATAGTTAAAGACAAAAAAGGAAAGAAGAAAGACAAGAGACATCAGGCAGAGGTGGCTAGAGATGAAGGGAGTGATTGAAAAGGAGGGGATGCACAGATGGGTTCAGCGTGAGGAAAATGACTCTGATTTGGATTTTCATGACGGATGAGGCAGAGGGAGAGAGATGGAGGGAAAGAGAGTAAAGGGCTATGTCAGGAAAAGATGAATATTTCATCAAACCCATGAAGGCCTGGAACACGGAGAGAGACAGCTTAAGTGGGGAGAGTGAGGGAAGAAAAAAAAAAGAAATCTTGTTTAACCAGCTGCTCGTGAGTTAAAATTAAAGCCTGTTTACAAAGTGTTTACCAAGAGACTTTAAACTGAAAATGATTAGATCAAATCCTGCAAACTTAATAACAATGTGGGTCATTTGCAATCACCTTCCTGAGCAAGCATTTCTTGCTGTTGTACTCTTATCATAAGACAAGATAGCTTGTACATACCTTCCAAAGAGAAAAAATCACAATAAGGACCGCTAAGGTTGAGAAAGAAGGGCAATGTTTATGTGGATGTGGGAGAAAAACTGCTGTCTGCCAAGTCAAAGCTGAATCATCACAGACTCGTGGCGGTTTACTGACCCATTCATCAAGCCTGACCTGAACAAAGTTGTAATGCTCTGTAAGTACATATCTGTACGAATGAATTTGTTTCCTGCAGACAGGAGTCATAAAAGAAAATCTCTGCAAAAATAAACGTAATTTACTCGATTTCAACAAAAAGAAACTGCCTAGACAATATGAAATAAAACTGTCAAGAAAAAATATATACATCTAGTCACTACAAGATATACAAACTGACAAAAACTGTTTGCTTTTACAGTAAATGACCCATAAAGAATGAAGGGGGGATATTCCTAATATATTTCACTCAACACTAGATCAAAACACAATGCAATAGCAATGCTAAAACATTACAGAAAAACATAAACTGCATTGTCAATGCTATTTTATATTAAGGACGAGCATCATGAATGGAAACATGAACAAAATATATTAATTAATAGTTATTGCAAATCTAACTAATATCTTAGAGCTGCATTTAAAATATTCCAAATGAGATATTAAAGTCTTTACATTGGTGAGAAATGCAACATTTATGGCTGAAATCAAATTTTAACAGAAACTCACAAGTTGCTTCATTTATCATTTTAAATGGATAAAAAGGGGAAAGTTTACCAGGTCATCTTGGAAAGCAAATGCTGACTGCACTTTCTGAAGAGAAAGGTTATCATGTGGCTAAAAGTAAAATCTGAAGCAACATTATCACCTGTAGGAGATACTGTCATAAACCAGGGTCTATCACATTAATTAGTGTTTTAAGGCGTATTGCTCTTTTTTCAGACACAATGCATAATATCCAGGCCCAAACATTTTTGGCTGAGTTTCATATTTTAGCTCTTCTTTAGCAGCTAAGCACTGCCATTCTCACTTGCAATGCCAACTAGCCGGTTACACGAGGATGCAGTTTGTTTTCAAAGCTTTGCTAGAACTGCTAGAAAATAACATAGATGAAAAAAGTGAGAGTGAACAAAAACAAAGTTACTCTCCATGAAGCAATAAGCTGAAAAATATCCAGTACTGCTGAGTGAGAATGCAGCTTTTTCGCATTACTCAAAGTCTTAGTTACAACAATGGCTGCCCATACTATTTTTACTATATACAAATAGATACTATATACAAATATAGTACATCTATTTGTATAAATGTACATGTTGTGTATAAATGTAATGTTTTAGCCCTAGCTATACCGAAGAACTTATAAAAGACATACTCACAAACATAGAAATCACTTCACAAATAGCTGTGCTGTCTTTTCTCTGTTATACAATGTTTTCCCCAGCCATTGTTTTCCACCACACTGACTTTCACCAAACTGATAGTTACTCCATTTTCTTAGGATTTTTCTTTTTCTCCCCCGAGCTTCTGTCAGTCTTCACCTATTCCCTCCTTTTTTTCTCATTCCATATCAAAAATGGTTGCGTTTTCTCACCTCCGCTCAGTCTGGCAGGTTTATTTTAGTTCCACATACGCCAGTTGTCACCCTTCCCCACCCCACACTCTTCCTCACTCCTCCCATCACTGGACACATCCAGGCCTAATTTCCTTCCATTGCCTACATTGTGATCACTTTTTTCCCTCCCAGTTGGTCAGTTCAGTCTGAGCCTACCATTGCAACTTCCTTCTTTTGTTTGTTTTCTTTCTCGCTTCATCTGTCTTTCCTGCCTCAGCCATTTAGTAGGTATATTTTCAGCGGAGGAAAGGATCATTTTGGCAGTAGCCTCTGTGCTGGGGTTCATCAGTGCTAAAGTGCAAGGACTCAGCCTGAGATGTTGTGTGGGGGGTTACTGCTACAGCGGAACTATAATTACCTCAGCTGTCAGTCAAACAGCTGTGTGTCCACACATGCCCACACACACGTATACACACCAACTCTTGTGAAGTCAATAGGACTGTAATTGTTTCTTTGGATCTTATACTTTCTGGAGGAATGCACTGCTGCCACCACTTTTATCTGATGTTTGTCTGAGCTCCACTTCTGTTCAGTTAGATTATGAGTCACTAAAAACAGAATTTTGCTAATGTGTGCTAATATTTAAGTTTCTATTTATGCACATCTTATGTAAGTGTTTGTATCTGGTATTGGTTTCTGTTTTCATAATGAAGGCCTCAGTGGTACTGGGTCAATAAGATTCCTCAGTTACTAAAGGTTTTCCATTTAGATTCCCGGTCTGTATGTGATAGGGTTACTTGAGGAAACTTTTAGACTCATTGGAGGTTTAGATGACAACTTAGAAGAAATGTTCCTATGGGGTTTCACAAAGATTAACAGTGGGCAAACTACAGGATGAAACTAAATATCTGTGGGGCAGGGATTTGGTTTTAAGTTAATGGTGTGCAGGATATTACTCAGACAGACATCTTTAGGGTGTGGCAACATAAAAGGAAAAATAAATGGAAAATAAAGACACATCACTCCCATTTCTAAACAGATTATGAAAATTGCCCATCAGTCACGAGAAACATCAATCATGCCAAGTATCAAATTGTTAAAATGTCATTTGTGTTTTCTTGCTTGAACACATTCAGTTGAAATGAAAAACAAACCAATTTCTTTTTTTTTCCATCCATCAACTGTCTCCAGCCAAGACAAGTGCTTACATTTTTTGTTTACATTTCGTCACATAATGCATGGACATTTAGCTTAAATGTCCCTCGTGTCAAACCGGTGTTATGATGTTTCTGTTGCAGCATCCTGGACTCGACTGATGTGATCAAAATGCATTAATCTAAAAACAAAGTTGGATTCATTTAAATCAAGTTTTAGCCTTCTAAGCCCGGAAGGATGCTAATTAGTGATGGGTACTGAGCGCGGTACAGTGGACAAAACAGCACTGTTTGGAGTGCTGCTAACGTAGTGCTGCTTGTACGCTGGGTGTGGATTCAGGGAGAACTGTGTTAAATATTTCAGCTGATGTCCTCGTAGGCATTTGCTGTACTGAGAAAGAGAGAGACTATTGATGTGTAACGGCTGAAAGATGGATGAGGAGAGATCAAACTAAACCAAAATAGCAATAATAATAAAGCGACAACAGTTTCTGATCTTTGTTTTTCACTGAAGAACGAATGCACTGCTTTGACTGAAAGTCAAAGCGGGAGCAGGAAAAGCTCAAATGTTTTGGACTGAAACGGAGTGATGGAAAACTGAGGAGGTCCCAAAGCACAGAGGGATGCAGATGCCAGCTAACTCAAGAATCAGTGTGGAGAAAAAAAGGATCACCTGAGCTGGTGTTTGTTTCAAACTGTATTTTCAGGTGTCTTTTCTTATAATCTGCTTTATCTAATTGGTGGCTTTCTTAAACTGTGTTTATTCTCACTATTTATCTTTCTGAACTGGTCTTCACCAGACTATTGTTTGTTCAGTTCTAGGATTTAAATCCAAATAAAGGCACAAATCCAATGTCTGAAGAAAGTCTTCTCCACCTCTGCCTGCCTCTTTCCTGTTTTTGTCTCAACAACAAGGTGGATTAAGCTTCAAACACTGACACTAAAAGCAGAAACAGCATGTGGATGCCCGGCTATCATTTCCAGCTCACTCCATGTCGTAATATGCTCAGTGTTCTGTTTTCATATGTACAACAAACTTACTAGAAGAACACCATGGGGGGTCTAAGCAACACTGGGAGAGGCACAGTGGGGAAGGGAGCTTAGGAGCTTATGGACAACCGACACTGCTTTTGTAGACAAAACATCATGGAGATGCACCATCCTGCTGGCTGCAAAACACTGCGAACCATGCAGCGCTGTTTTCACAAAACAGGTGCAAATGTTCATAAGTGGAGCTGAATGAATGCATGAAAAAAGAAATGAAATGAAAGAAAAACTCTGGAGTCCAAATAATCTCTTAAACTCCTTTCATATCAAACTGTCACCTAATCAGGTTTTAAGACCAAGATACACCCTCTAAAACCAGACTTTTGACTCCTTTCCCTCATGGCCAGAAACAGCTTTGTTCTCCTAAGTGCATTGCATACAGTCCAATTATTCCTCCTGGATTCACTCTCACAGACTGCATTGAGGCATAGCACAGGACTATCCCGCAAGCTGTGATGGACCACAGTTTCTGGTAGTTTGCCGATTGTTTCCGACTGGACCCCAGGAGCCAGTCGCTCACAGCGGGACTCAGCTTCTAGCTGCTTTGCAGACTGATCAAATGAATCTTCCCAACTTATTTTGGCACTCCTTTCAGTTTCCAAGCCTTCATTTGTGAAAATTTGGTTGATAGATGTGTAGTTTTAAACACACTGTGGTCCTGCATTCACTCTTGTAGCACTGATCATGTGTGGTGGCATGTTTCCATCACTGCTGATCTTAACTGCAATGACAAGGTCAATCAACCTGAGAATAAATGTTGATTGAATGCTGTAACATGTAGGACATAAGCCAGATACTTTGCATCTGTGTTGAAGTTCAGACTCACTACATGACTTACCAAGTGTTTCTAATGCACAGATTATAATTTTGCTCCCATAATGGCATACCACAAGGTGCAGCAGAGTATTACCAGGTGCTAGAAGTTGCCGCTCTCAGTGTCTCTCATCATTTATCTCATACTCAGGTAAAGGAGAAGACAGTATGAGAGAAAGAAAGAAGGAAAACTCACTCTCTACTCTCTCACCATTTGATATTGCTTGCCCTCTAATCTGACTTTTTTTCGCAAAGTAGAGAGAAGAGAGCATTTCCAGGAGATTTGAGAAGCCCATAAAGTAAAGCGGCTCTCTTCCAAAGGCGGCTAAGAGGCTCAGGGGAGGATGGCAGTCACTGTCTTCTTCCAGAACATGTGCCTCAAAGCAGAGACATGGTGTCACAGTAAGAGAAGAGCACAGATGACAAACAGAGAAAGTGAAAAAAAAACATAACGCAAAGGGAGAAAAAGAGAGACAGAAAGAGAAGGGGGGTGGGGGAGAACTTGGTCAACTTGTCATCCATTATGGATTGCCTATTATTCATTCAGGCCCATCCTGCCTTGTGCCGTGCTGCTCTCCGTCTTTCATCTTTACTCACTTACTCAATCTCTCTGCGTGTCTGTATCTGTCTCTAGGCAGAAAACCCACCGAGCAGTATTTTAGGATCTCCATAAGGGCTTCTCTGCTATGTATAGTTAAGTGTAGCGCTGCACAGGTCCATCAATACACACATTACACATGCTTTAGAGACAATGATATTCTAAGAGATCAAGTACAAAACAACACCTCACTGCTCCTACTGGAGATATTGCCTTAATTAATTTCATATGCTGGATAATAATCCATTGTAATACTTATTTGAAATAAAAAGGAAACCAAATAAATTTGTTTATAGAAAATAATCTTTCTCCAAATGTCATCCTGGTTAAATTTAAAATCAGCCTCAAAACCCTGACTTAAAAGAAAGTTAAATGAATTATAACATTAGTTATGATGACCGACTGGCCACAGGCTATATACTGCAGGTATAGATGGTACACACAGTATAGAATATATAGCAACATTAAGCTTTTATTTTCATACACTGAACTTATTGAGCATTTTGTGATTCATGTTTTGGCACTGACGGGCTGCTTATTACACAGTCTGCTGCAGTGAAGCTGCAACAACACAGCTACAGCAGAAGAAAAGACAGTTAGTGAAAGTATTGCTTTAGAAACCCGAATGCAGAGACTATCCACCTTTTGTTTCCACAAAGCTTTGTTTGGTGCCTGTAATGTATGGATTATGACCCAAGAAAATACAGTTCCTTATGATCAATTGAAACTTCACTGCAACCTTGGGAGAAATTTTTCTATTTCATCACTTTTTCACTGTCTAGTTTTATAGAATTTGTTGATGGAACATTACAATAAAAACAGCACTAAGAAGGCAGTAAGGAAGGAAGTTTGCCTGCTTGGTGCGTGGCTATGTTTTAATAATGTCAACTTAATGTCAATTCAAAGCACATTTCACTGTGAACACAATGAATCAAATAGCTTGCTAGTCTGTTAGCTAACACATTTCCAACATCCTAATTCTGAGTGGTCTCTTCTAAATCCACTGTGCCTGAGGTCAAGGAACACAGATGTACCCCTTGGAATATATAGACTGCAACTTTGTTCCCATATGTACACAGAGCTAATAACACACAGAGTATTTGCTTTTTAATCCCCAAGTTTCCTCATCTCTTAGTTTACCATCTTGTCTTTGGTACTGTAACTGCACACTTAGATCACACACCTCGACATCAATATCTAAACACCTTTATCTTGCCGGCTCACATTCTTTTCCGCATGATTCCACATGTGCTCACACAAACACATGTACACAAAAACCCTGTGAAAGAAAGAAGTTGTGATGTACTTTCACATCTTTATTGTTAACTACATTAACATGCTCCGTTCTCTGTATTAGTATGATTTTTCATGTCTTCCAAGGGGCTCACATGGTTTTGTTAACCCCCATCCCCCCAAAAAAAGAATCAATCTAAAATACACAGTTTGTAACTAAACATCTTAAAGAGAAATGATTTATAATACCAGTTTACTACAATGTCTGAAAGACCTACATCTAATTACACTCTTAAAATTTGGACAATAATTTCTCGTTTAAGTTTGAGCTTTTTTCACATCATGAAGTTATGGGTATGCAATCATAACTGCACAATATCTTGACATCAGAGGACATCTGTTAAGATTTATGCAGCCTGAATTTTAATGGAAAATATTATACTGAGGTGTAAAATGACATTGAACTGGGCAAAAATAAAAAGCACATCTAAAGCACACCTACATATGTTCCACTACATTTGCTCTCTGAACATTTTATGCATTAGAGGCACAGGAAAACTGAAAACGTCTTTCTCACTGAACTAGGAGATGTATGTCCAATAATTTAATTTAAAAAAACCTGCTGTAGTTTCACTGACAGGAGCAGATAGATTTAATCACCATGTTTTAAATTATTATGTTGTTAATGTCAATTTTATAGTGAGTAATGAGACGACTTCAGCACATATGAGTTTGATTTTTACCATGAAACTGACTCTCAGTAATTTGGCCTTTTGTGTACATTCAAAAGTTTTCTGAGAAACTGGTTTTGTCATCGAACAACAACTTCATTCACAGCTTCACTGTGCAAATCTGCAGCCATATTTCCCAAATCCTATCACTCAGAATTTCTCTTGTCAGATAGTTTTCATCCTAGCTGCATAATTAAAGTTGGATTTACGCTGGAGCTGAAAGGTGAATGCAGGTAATTACAAGGAAGGACAGAAAACAGAACTTGATTTGAGGATTAGTGACACATACTCAGCCTTGGATGAACACATCTGCATATTCTCAAAGCACATGCACGCACCTTGCCAATGTACAGTATGCAAATGGCATTTTCCCATCACTCTGCTCTCAACTCACTGTCAAAGCTGTAACACAATGGACGATGCACTTCTAAAGAGCAGCAAATAGCTACATTTCTAGATAAAGAAGAAGAAACAAGAGAAAACCCTAAACTCTCCACTTGGAATCGTCACACGTTGTTTTATCACTGAAGTAAAAATGATTTTCAAGTGACATAAAAAACTGTTATACAGAAATCCAACTTGAGGTTGGGGTAGTTTTTAAATTGAATTTATAAGAATTTGTAAGAACAGAAACATAATGTAGTGCATTTTGTGTTAATTTTCTATTCAAACAAACCATCATCAATGAATTTATGGAAGGGAAAAAAACATACCAGCATAATAAATTTAAATATGAGTATCTAGTTGTTTAGCCTCACACTTTATCGTCTTTTCTTTTTTTAATTGCAGGAATAAATTCTTCTTCACTATGAAAAAAAAAATGTTTTTTTCCCCATAGTTTTAGACTTACTTGAAAGTGTAAATGTTCTTCTTTATATGACTGCAAGAGGCTGCTTATCTTCAAAATGCATTCCAGGTTGCAATTACAGCAAACACAAAAGACCTGTTTTACTTCTATATCAGACATGTTATTAGCTACAGTATCACAGCAGGTTGCAGCCTGCTAAGCTAAAATTTCTGTTCATTCCATGGTTATCTTAGAAGTATGAACATTTTAAAGCGTTTTTAACACTAATTTAATAGCAGTGGTGAGCTTCACGCAACAGTGTTTGTCTTCTACATGGATCATCTGCTGGAAGACTGACTACATGGAAATTATAGTCGTCACATGAATCTGTTGGTATCTTGTCTGTCATTGGTAAAATATATCAGCTGAAACGTAAAAAATGCTGAGATAAAAACAGCTCTATCTCCACTAGACTGCAGGTTATAATCTGAACACAATAACATAGCTCACTATCACTATATTCAATCACCATTTTATGGAAGCTTCCAGTTTCTGAATGTAAATTTAGTCATGATGTGTCCTCAAAATCTGAAAACAGTCATACAAGCTGATGATAAGAAAGTGCTGAAATATTAATTAACTCTGCGATACTAAGTGTCCAGTAAGTAAACTGGACAGAAACAGGGATGATTATGGACATAAGCTAAGAGTTTTGGCATTGCTATTCGATTGCTAAAGCTGATGGATTCTGCCAGTGACAGCTGTCAATTCAGCCGACAACATCTGCTGTTGACGGCTTATTTTGTTTCATTCTGTGTGAATGAAATCTGCACAGTAAACCGCAGATTCACTGAGTAAAAGTAAAATGCTACACAGGCATGACTGGAACTAAGGTAGGCTAATCAGCATCGAGTTCCATGGGGAAACAGGCTCCCATCTTTTCAGTATTATCTGCGATCTATCAAGTTTAAGCTGGAACTGAGCATAAAATCCAACTGCACTGGCAATATTAATGTATACACACTGTATATCTATCTTTATTTTTCAAACAATGTCTCATTTTTTCTATATATTTTTTGGTTTTTAACCATCTCACAGCACAGATTTGTGTGCATGTGTGTTTTGTCTATTGCCTTATCTGAGAATAATGCTGGATAATTACTTAGCTTGTAAATGGTGTTGCAAATGGGCTATCCCAAGGCCTGATTGGAGAGGATGTAAACACAAGCTGAACAAAGCAGGAAGTTTTGTCCATACGAGTGCATCGACTGTGTGTGCATGTGCCTAAGTGTGTCCATTGTGTTATGCATGAAACTGTAATCGTTTTTTAAGGCCAACCTGAGAAAAAAAGATAACGCACTGTACTACAAGTAACAAATCCCTGTGCAGCGAATACAGTGAACAGAGAAATCTTTGGAGTTAAAGAGGTGCACAAAATGGCTTCAAAATCCAATTTCCCAACTCTGCTCTACATTCAAGAGAGAATGTTTTTTGTCCTGAATGAAGCACAAGTGAGATTTTTTTTTTTACAAGGAGAACATTCCAAAGGACACACTTTTACTAGTTTATTGTATTTCTACCTATCTGTCAGCACATGTGCCATCTGTGCATTTATGAAACGAGCAGAGGTCAGACTTAACAATGGAAACATGGAGGCAGTCTGATGGATTTATAGAAGCCTCATCTGAGATCTGCATGTTTTTGCACATGTCTGTAGTACTGTAAGTCTGTGCATGTTAATAAATGTATTTCTGGGAAATTTGTGTGGATTTGTGCCTGTTCTCAGCTCTGCGAGAGCTCATTTAGGGTTTCTGAGACATTTGTTTTTTAAATCTACATCACTTCAAAGGAGCACATGCAGAGCTGGGGGCCTTCTAGCATATGGGCTCTAATTGAAGGAAAGACAGAAAAAGAGATAAAGAAAGAGCAAAATTTGGGATTAAATATGTGTATGTATGTGTGTAAAGAGTGGGGGGAGTTTAAAGCACATACTTTACCCTGGCGCATTGAGACGTTTCTTCAACATGAAAAACTCTGAGGCGAAGAAGTTAGTAGATAAGCATGAACACACATAAACACACACACATACACACACGCACGCATCTTTATGTTACTGCTTTTACTCAGTGGCAATTTATTGGTTGGAGGTGAAATGAGGAAAATCCAGCAACCAGCAATGAGTGTTCAGAACTATGCTGCATGAATCAACCTCAAATCAAACACAGACATATCTGGAAATTGAAGCTGAGGAGGAGAAAGAAAAGAAGAGAATGGTGAGAGAGTCAAAGGAAGGTCATAGAAAACAGGTGAGAAAATGAGAAGCTTATGCATTCATGGTGAGGGCGGGCTGAGTTGATTTCCGCCTGATTCTTGCTATTGTGTGTGTGTGTTTTTCTGGTTTGTTGCTCGATACCTGTGTGCGTGGGATGACGTGTTTGTGAAACAAAGGTTGCAGAAAAAGCAAAGTGCATGCTTCTTTGCATGTAAATGGGGTTATTAATATAAGCTTTTATGTGAGCCTTAGTTTGTGAGGGGATGACACATTTCAAGGGAATTGTATATGTAATTGCATATTCTTGTGTTTTCAGATTTCCAAGGGGTGCTCACATGTGTGCTTTAAATGTTTGTGTATGCTGTGTGTGGCTTTAAGGAAGAAAAAGAGTTGTGATGAGCATTTTGTGTACCCTGTGCTGAAAAAGATCAGGGACTCCCTGCACTCAGAGCATGTCTCTCCCTTCAATAATCGCCTCAGGTGAGGAGTAGGGCTGGGTTTAAAAAAATCGATTAATCAATTTAAATCGATTCAAGTTAAATTAATTCAATATCGATTCATAAAATGTAAGGATTGATTTTTTATGTCCATATTTTCTGATGACGTGACCCAATTCTCGCGTGACTTGCCGAGGCTCCGCGAGATCTTAGCAAACACAACTGGTTTCCTGTTTCACTTCGGTCCAAAAACAGCTTTTCTTGCCGAGATGAGGCCACATTCAGACGTTTTCATTCCCCAGTGTGGATTATATTCATCTTAAAACTATTTAGCAGCATATTACCGCTCACGTTAGCAGCTAAGCCTAAGTCCACGAGAACCGCCTCATTCATCAACAGGAAGTGATGTCACCACCCATGTACCTCCAAAATAATTCCGATTTGGGCACCTCATCAGGTCTCAACAGAAGTAAGTTAAGTCATGTTTCCTCTAGCCTTCCTGTCATGTTCGGGTCAAATCTGACCGATTTACAACTTAAAACACTCATAAATATTGTATTTCTCATCTGATTACCACAAGACTTTATGATATCCTCCCCACTGTACACTTGAACATATAAAAATGATGATTTCCAAATTCATTAAATTTTGATTGTTTTACTCAACTTTGTTACACTTGTGGTGTTCCCGGTCAAAAGTGACCGCCATAGGAAATGAATGGGTATCCACA
>JAOXYM010000016.1:12861363-12882163 GCA_028567055.1 Leptatherina wallacei | reverse complement strand
ATTTTCACTGCAGTTTTTCATGCCAACCACTACTCTGAGACATTGTTCACAACTAAAAAGAGTGTTAGATAAAAAATTTGTGGTGATAATGGATTTTGTTTTAATTTAAGAGCAGTTAAAACAGACCGGTCAAATTTGACTGGGAACACTAAAGTAAGGGGTGGGACATGAACACGACAGGAGGGCTAGAACAGGTTTACACTTTGTCCTTTCACTAAAAACTATCAGTCTGACTTTATTGATCTGATTTACATGACGACTCACAGCTGCTCTCAGATACATGCGCGCACAGGTGATCAGCGGACAGAAAATCAAACAAAAATATGAGTTTTAAAAATTCTGTCAGTGAAATAAAGATGGAAAGCCTCTAGCTCCAGTGAGGAGCAGCTGGAGGTTTTATCCTGCGCTGGTATTTCACCGAGAGCGTCATGTTGCCATGGAGACGCGCTGCACCTTCATTGTAGGAATCTCTGAGTTATTTTGGGGATTAAAATGGATCCAGTATTCTTTGTGAGTTCTATTAACATCAACATATTCTCTAAGACCTGAAATTAAATGATATTTAGAGCTACTCCACTGAATGAAACGGTTTCATCAGGACATTTAAAAAGTTAAACTTTTTTCTTTTTTTTGTATTTGTTTTATAAAAGTAGTTGCCTGAGAATTCAAGAAAAATAAGTGTTGTTAAACAATTAGCTGTAAATGAATCGAAATCAAATCAAATTTAATCGAAATCGAATCAAAATAGACTTTTGTGAACCGAATCAAATTGATTCAGGGAATAAGTGATGATACCCAGCCCCAATGAGGAGGAGTGGACTCACACTGCCTAAAGTAAAACATTTCAATTGAACTAAAAAATCCTGAAATACCATTAAAAAACCTCTCACCTTTCAGTGTAATTGGGAATGTAAGAAGTGATGGAATTCAAAATCTGCAATGGAAATTCCTTGACCAAAGTTTAACCTCTAAGATAGCACTTCCTCTGAATATGCGGATGTATCAGAAAGCAGTGGTAACCTTTACCTAGATGTTCAAAACAGAGGAAAATGAAATGAAAGCCTCAGTAGTGACATGTCCTTCTACAAACAGTGTCTATAAAACCTCCTATGAACTGTTTTCACCGCTTTCTATCACAATGAAGAGCAACAGAGAACTGAGAGCTACCACAATCTGCAAGTGGTGAGTTTGAAAAAAGAGGGCAACATATTTTAGCTCTAGTCACAAATGAAGTGTGGAAAGAGAGGTCTGAATTACAACCAAGGCATGTCAGGCAGCTCGTTGGGAGAGAATAACTCCCTGTATTGTTGACTTAGAGCTTACACTAAAAAAGCACACTGAGTTGAAGGTGGAAAAAAATGTATTTATGCTTTTCATGAAAAACTGAAAGAGAAATGAGGGATCAAATTACAGGGGTGGATGAAGGAGTTTTAACAGATAGAAAAAATCTAAAGCAGAGCCTGAAAAACAATCTAGAGCCATGCATCATTTCTGATGTGTCTCATATAAAACATTAAAAGCTGGGATGTGGGGGTGTGGCATGTGATACAAGAATGACAGATGATAGTCTAAAACACTGAATGTCCCACAGAATTGGTGCTTTGAGTGCATGTGAAGAACTGTGAGTGATAGTTATTGCTTTAACACTTGTCTCAATACTTGTCCACTGCTGCAAAATGCTTAACACAGCATGCTTTCAAATACACACCAGAGCACATCAGTTAACCTTCCGTCCGAAAGGCTCAACAGCCACCAAAATACTTCATATTTTAACAAAAAGTGACTCATGCTGCCATAACAATAACAAGTGCTTTCACCCAGCAATGATATTGGGGCACTGAATGTTCTGTGAGCTAAAAGCACTATGAGCATTACAAATATCAAATAAAGTGTCCCCGTCTCTTTTCCTTTGGCATAAATTTCTTTCTTGTTGTATCGTAAAAAGAAAAGGGCCACTAAATAGCAAGTCACAAGAATCTGTAATGAATAGGTTCCTCGAACCAAGCATTTTTGTGTTTGGTTAGGGTCACGTATGGACTGGGACTTAAGTTTGTCTGATGCGAGCTGTATGTGCTGTGCAGTACAGTCTGGGTGTCATGAATGAAGCTGTTTGTGTACAAAAGTGCATGTGTATGTTTATATTAGTTCGAGCATTGTTTTTCTTATTTTAAGTAGAGTGCATAAATGTTTTTTGTAGCTAAATGTCTGCATCCATAATGTAGACAAAATTAGTAGAAATTGTAAACATCTACAGCATGCTACATTCTGTTGCTGATTATTATGAAATGTTCTTTTCTTCTTTTTATAATGCAGCTAGAGTAAACCTCTGAGTCAAGAGATAAGAAAACTTTTAATGACAGTGCAACCCACACATTAAATTTTCCATCCACTTTTTATAGTGGAAGGGTCTATAGGCATCACAGTTATTCTGTATAAAATCCACTCTCATCTCTATGAGAATGTTATTTTATTATTAGAGAACAAAAAACATCAATCCAGACAAAAAACAGACTGGGTGATGTGGGCTGGATGTGGGGAGGGGTGGGAAGTACTACAATGGCCCTTCCCGTGTTTTCAGAAACAGAGCAAAGATTTCATTTTGTATTCATTCATGTTGTTTAAGTCACATTGCAATTTTTATCAGTTGCATACTTTTCATAGCACTTGAGCTATGAGGGTTGGGTTCAGTAAAGTATGTGTTGTTTTCTATGTTAAAGCACTACTAAAGAAGTTATAACCTCGCAATGGTAAAAGTAGTACAATAGTACTCAGGCAGCCTTTTATAACACATCTGAAGTTGTTCAGTGACTCAAAAAGCCAGACAAAAAGATCATTCTTGCAAACAGGCTGCATAAAATGTATAGATTGTCACTTTCCTCACATTACTTAACAGGAACATTCAGTTTATTTCCATAGTCATGCTTCCTCAAAGCTAAGTATATTTAGTTATTTCATGGTGCAAAGTGAGCATAAAGCTCACCAGCAAAGATTTTGATTGTACTGCATGAGAGTTTGAAGGAAGTATTTTGTAATGTTTGGAGATGTTTTTGACGCTGTGACTGAGTCATCCCCTGGAATCTGCAGCTGCAGTGAAACTAAGCTACACAGTTAACATCTGCTATGCTGGGGCAGGTCACAACATTTTCAGTCACTTTTTGATACTTACAATTTTATCGTAAAAGTACGTTTTTGCAAGATATGCAAGAATTTTGATCAAGAGGATCAAAATTACGAGAAAATTGAGAAATAAAGAGAACAACCTTGCAGGAGCCACAGAGGAAGTCCACAGGGAGAAGTGATAAAAAATAGACAGAAGAAGAAGAAGATGAGACACTTCAAGATTATCTTCACCTTCACAGCAGCCAAACTCCATGACTAATTTTGAAGTTTAGCCAACAACCTTCAAGTTAACCAGATCGTATGAATGATTTAAGGAGTTTAACTGACATGCTTTCCTTGCTTCATCCATCTCTCTTTAGCTGATGGAAAAAAGCTGTGACACCTTCTTTTTTTCTCTCAATCTTCCTTCCTCTCTCTTTCCCTGCCCGCATCATAATTCCCGACGGCTTTGTCATCTACACCATTCCTGTCATTCCACCTGAATGAATTTTCTACAAGAAGAACAGTGTGAAAAATGTCAACAAGAAAAGCGGGCCAAAGGGGGAGCGTGGCGCTTGGCAACGCTAATATCATGCTAATGGTGTTTTGAGAACCGTTACATTGGTATCAATTGAAAATTATTAAAAACAGTGTGACAGTCTGGATTTAGATTGAGGGGGTTGACCCAAAAAATTCATTTCTGTGCAGAATACTGTACATATATTTGTACTCTTAAGTCATTAATCATTTTGTCACTGCAGGTCTCACATTTGTCAGCCGCTGGATAACGCAGCTTGGAACCTAACTGATTGCGTCAAGCGCTGCCAGTTCTATAGTGGTTAAAGTCATGCTCCATTGGGAGTCTTTTTAATGAGAGACCCAAAGCTGATCCCCTTTTTCTTGTTTTATCCAATGCCTGCCTGTGATTGGCTCTGTCTAAAGCAAGTGTGCAGTAGTAGCTATCCCATAAAACAGCCTTGCGACAGATGATCTCGGTCACGTCACTGTGTTGAAATTGCACACTTCACATGACATTCTGGGTATTTGGATTAGTAACCCTTCATCTCATTCGCCCTCTTCCTCCATCCTCTTTTCTTGTCTCTTGTCTTGAATCTGTGTGTGCATGATTTACAAGCTTAATCCCCAAGCATGACAGAAATTTCCTGCTCCGAGAGCCTCCGAAACAAACTATGTGCAAACAAGGTGTAAAAGCAGAGAGCGTCACTGTGAGAGATTTATATAATAAGTCTTGATGTACTTTTAACTGGCTTTATAATGGAGACAGATGGGGAACTAAGCAAATAAATAGAGGATGCCGACAAAGAATGATTTATACCTGCAGATAGGAAGAGAAACTTTCTTGGTGCTGGGAGGATTGGACAAACACCTATTAAGAGAAGAAGCATCTTGCCCCCATGCTGAACTTTCTTCCTCTTTTTATTGGCTTGCTGAACAGGCTCATTTCTCGCCGCTTTTCAGAGAGCACATCTGCCAAAAATCATTCCAGATCCGGTGATGGCGAGACAAAAGGAGGGCAACCAGCCCCTCGGTCGCGACTCGTGTGCAGCCTGGGGATAAACACACACAAGCACAAATGTTTAAACTGCACATGCACATTCATACACAGCATTTCAGCAAACACAGATTCCTGCTGCCAGATCAGCTTCAGTCAGCTGTGAAATTCCTCTGATTGGTGTGTTGGTCGCTCCGCTGGGGCTACTCATCTGTGAGTTAATGTGTGCATGTGGCACTTTGCATTTGCATTTATGACTCTAAGTGCGTGTGTTGAGGGGTGAAGGTGTTAGAGTTGGGTTTTTAAGTAATCGCCAGGTTGATGGTTCGAGCCCTAGGCTCATTGCTTACAATGCCAAACCAGTGCTTTGAATGGAAGTTAATATGTGAACGATATGAAAAGGCTTTTTTGTCGTCCCCCCCCCTCCCACGAGGTGCCACACTCCTCATCAGAAGCTGAACATACCCCTTGATTTCCATGGACACCTCACCCGGCTGGTCTTTGTTACCACAGTTTCAGAGAGGCATGAGAAGGCAGAGAAGCTGTGCACCCGCTCATATCTTTCCACTAATAGGCCGGATTTAACTAGGAAAAGCTGCGACCTGCATTGTCTGATTATGCATGTGAAGAGACTGTGTGTGTGTGTGTGTGTGTGTGTGGGATGAAGGCGTGGGCAAAGTTTTTCAGAGTATAATTAGAGCCTGATTAGTGTTGAGATAAGCTTAGCCTTTCAAATGACCCAATTATTACACGTAAAGGGGGTAGGGCTTATTTTTTCATCTGCTCTCTTCTTCTATGTCTTAGTCACACAAGCAGAAAAATACACACTCGCACTGATCAGAGTTGTGTGTGTATTTTTAATGGGCCACTATGTTATATGCTGAACAGATGTCACAACTAGGGGCTGACGGGAGGGGGGGGGGGCAACAGAGGAGAATCAGATCCCTATGACTGTCAGAAAGTCGAACATGGATCATACAGTAATTATGAGGTACCTTAAAAAATAGCTTTCAGGCAGGCCTTCCTGAATTTCCAAAAAAACGAGGCGCCCCTGAAGGTGTTTTGATTTTCCCTTTCATCTTTGCTTCCCAGCTGGACAAAAGGCAGACAAAACGGCTGTGCTGGAGATTCCCAAGTTAGAGAAGTACAGCTTCTTATTAGAGTTATTAAAAGTAAATCTACACTTACTAGATTTATGTGTTTCAATGCATCAATAATAGCTGCAGTTCCCCACTGCAAGATTTCCTTTCCAATCTCTTGCATATTTACCAGAAGGGGAAATTCTGAATACTCAGTGGTGCTGCAAAAGCTGAAAGCAAAAACTAAAGAAATAAACATATCAGCTTTAAAG
Source organism: Leptatherina wallacei (assembly GCA_028567055.1). Classification (NCBI taxonomy): domain Eukaryota; kingdom Metazoa; phylum Chordata; class Actinopteri; order Atheriniformes; family Atherinidae; genus Leptatherina; species Leptatherina wallacei. The sequence continues at coordinate 12,876,200 of JAOXYM010000016.1, read as the reverse complement.
TATTATTGCAGAATTTACTGATGTGGTTTGGCAGGACACAGTTTGTTTTTGTCACATAGGACACTAATAAAAAAGACTTCATAAGGTAGAGACCCAACTCCTAAAATAAAAAATCTTCCCTGTCACCAATAAACCAATCATCTGCCAAACTAGAAAGCGCATAGCCTATATTTCGTCATGTTCTTACAGAGCCACAAGCACACTAGAGGTTCACGACAGTTTTTTGCAGTGTGGAGACAGTCCAGACAAATCTTGACGTTGCTTTAAATAAGCATGGAAGAGAAGGATATTGTGTGAATCCCCAGGATTTCTACAGAAGCTAAGCACTTGGAACAGTCCACCTTAGAAAATAAGTCATCCTGCTCTCTGCACAATACTATGAAGAGGAAGGAAAAAGGATTTTTAAACCATATTTAGGGGCAAAGTAAACAAAGGTTTTCAGCCTTTTCAGATTTAAGTGGTTTTATGTCTCAATGTCCTTATAAAAGGCGGTTATGCTTCTTTCTCCATTCAATAAGACATGAGTCTGCTCTTGTTTAACCTAAAATAACTGCCCAGATGTAGTTTAAAAATGGAAGCTGAGTGGAGAGACATGTCTCTGTGAAGACATTAATATCTCATTTTGATTTTGTTGTGAAAAGCCATCACCTGCCTGAAGGGGCCAGGTTCAATCACCAACATGCTTCTTTAGTTGAACCTCTCAATTAAAGAGCTTCAACTGGTTTCTGGTGTTTTGCTCGGGCATTAACTAAACAATCAAATATCAAAACTGATTATCAACCAAATGATTGTTTGAATGTTAACACATGTGGCTTGTAATACATGCTCAGTGAGGTAGTTCACATAAAAGCTTTCCAACACAAATAACTGTGGCAACATCATTAAAACAGTCCAACAAGAATAAAGACAATAGTGTGTCTACAACTGCATCAGTTTCAAAAATTGAACTGGTATTCCTTCTCTGACTGGTCAGCAAATGGGTTGCTTATGTTTGACAGTTTTTTTGTCTGGGGTCACAGCAGTGGAAATGGAGGAAACTTCCAGCACTACAAGACAGTAACTCTTCAGCCCAAAGGAATCAGTGATGCAGAGCTGGTGGCATTGACCTGATTTGTCTTCAATATGAAGATGGATGTAATGGTTGTGTACTATATTACATGAGAAGGGCGGATTATTTACTGCAGAGATATTTCAGCTGTGTCTTTGAAGCAATGACGCCATTTAAATCTCTCATTAACTCTGCCAGAGATTTATCACCATTTGAATGAGCAATGCTAAATGATCTTTGGGATTATGCTAAGCTAAATCAACCACTAACAAGAGGCAAACAGCAGCTATATTGAGTGCCTGAGCTAGCTGTACTGCCTCCCTGTCTTACTCCCTCCCTTTTTGCAACTTTTGTAAATGTATCTATTTTTTTTTCCTATTTCTTTTTTTTTTAACTTTTGGTTTGTTTTGGGATTTTTTAAATTTTTTTTCTCTTTTTGTTTAAGTCCTTGCACCTCTGCTAATTAGTGTTGACTGTGTGTGTCGGCACGTGGGTGCATGTGCCTGCAGCCAGCTTTCGCGTGTGTATGTGTTTACCTGAAGAACACGCTAGTATCATTGTGACTAAATCTTTTCTCCATGCAAGTGCGAGTGTGTAATCACTTTGTAGGTGTTTATCTGAGTCACCTCGCAGAAGGTCACAGAATTAGATGGCAATTTGTCGGAAGTCAGTTGTGCTGTGCAGAGCAGACAGACAGTTGCACACCTACTAATATAATGGTCCATGCTTCACAGTAGATCCCCGTCATCCCCACCATCCTTTTTTTAGCTACATTTTCACTCTCTCTGCTCTGTTTTCCTCCCACACTGACGAGCTGTGTCTCTGCTTTCATGTTATAAGAGTTCCTCATTCCCTTTGAGCATGATATTGCCCATTCCTCCCCTCTCTGGCTCCCCTCCTCTTCTCTTCCTTCTCTTAGTTTCTCCTGTGTTTGCCAGAGTGAGTGGCAGGTGTCTCCTGCAGATGCCAAGCTGTTCTTGGAAGGCAGTCGTGACAATGGCCTGACAAGCAGCGTGTGTGCTTATGCTGCTTTTTTTGTTGTTGTTTGTTTTCTTTTTCCCTTTCCCCTTTGTGTGTGTGTTTGTGCACATAATGATTTGTGCAGGGGAAAAAGAGCAAGAGAAAGAAAAAGAAATGGTTCTTGTGATTGAACCTTGACTGTGCTTGATGAAGCTTTTGGCTAATATCTAACCGGGGAGGCTGGGATGAGCATTTAGCCAAACAAGCAGCAGGAAATGGACTCAGAGACAAAGAGAGCAACAGACTGAAGGAGGTTAGATTAAATAAGCATCTCTTGCAGAAATAGTCAATGACCTCCATGAAATGGAAAGCAGGAATGTTTACAATCCTCAGAAAGACAAATGGAAGCAATCATTTGTGGGATAACAATCCAATCAAGTTGACTTTTTAACACTTTAAGTGTTATCAGTACAACCCCTTCTCCAAAATGTTCTAATGTGCTACGATGACAGATAAGACCACCCAGCATCATGGTCCAAAGTCACTAATGCATGTCCCGACAGTCAGGTTCAAAGTTCTTATGAAAAGCTTTCACAGAAGTAGGAAAGCTGTTTGGGCAGCAGATTACTTTTCAGAGAATTTCGGAGGAATTTTAAGAACCGATGGCAGACAGTTCAGAAGCGACAGTAACTGAGTGAAAATGAAAATGCAACAGAAGTCCTAGGATGGACTCAAACAGCAGATGTTGTGGTTTGCAGTTGGGGTTGTAACCCCAGACTCCATTCCTTTAATGGCTGATGTCTTAGCAGAATGTCATTATTTAATAAGTTGCACATCCTTGTTTAGGAGCAGAATAAAGTTAAAAACATACAGTAATAAAGCCAAAGAGATGCAGACCTTCAGTATCCAGTGTTTGAACATATTGAAACTTAAAAACATTGCTCTTGTTTTCATACTACACATCCAAATATAGACGTAGGAACAAAAAGCACTCAACCATTTCCTGGGAACATGAACACATCCTACTGAAACTCTAAAACGCCTTTCTTTGCCACATAAAAAGATAACTTCAAAATAACTCTGTAATTGTATAGAGGGAATGGTTTACCAGACATTTTGGATAGAATAAATAAAAAATAGAATAGAAAAAATAAAATGAAGAAAATTTCTCCAAAACGACGCGTTGACAGTGAACTGCTCCCCTCCATGTCAAGCAACATTACAGCTTTTCTATCAAAGGCTACCGTCTTGTTTTCTTAGTCTGCAAACTCAAAACAAGCATCCACAGTAAATATGCAGACAGAGATCAATTCCTTCAGATGGGAAACGCGGGCATGATGTGGAAAACAGAAAGATAGCAGATATAATTGGAAAGAATGAAAAGGGTAAATGGGAAGTCAGATTTACAGCAATGGTGAAAATATAGATAAAAAATGAAAGACTGCAGGGGTAAACAAAAGGCAACAAGGGAGCAAAAGCAATTGGAAATGCAAACTAATGCCAGGAGCAACATCATCATAAGCATGTGTCAAGCAGACTTGTTCTGGAGTTTTGTGAAAAATGCAATGGGACTAGTGGGAACATCCTTCTGGTTAGTTTAACACTGTAAACATTCATTAATTGATGAGAGATCACAGTCGTGATTTGTGACACAACCGAAATTGGAAATTAATAATAATGATAAAAAGATTGTATATTTATTCAAGCAAAGACAATAACAATATTGTCTAGTCAAGTGCTGTCAAGTGATTCTCAGCGAGAACCTTCAAACAAAGACAATGCACGCATCATTAATATATTTCACACACGCCCACAAAATAACAAACAGCAGCTTTACACCTAATTAAAAGATGCAGCGTGGGGGCAGAGCAGCACATGGAGATAAAGCTGTAGAGGAAGGCGAGTGTGGATGTTCTGGAGAAAGCAGGAAGAGATGCATAAAGGCTGCAATCAGGTGGACCGATCTAACAAAGTGTAAAGAACAGACAGACAAATTATTCACCCTTCCATTAAATAAAAGGGCAAAATTCTCAATAGTCACTCAAATAACTGGAGACTGAAAAAAGTAATGATAAATAAAAATTTACTAAGTTATAATTTAGTGAAATAAGACATTGCTTTTTAATGTGATTGAGTTGAAAAAAATAATAAAACAAACAAACAAACAATACGGTCCTGGACCAATGAGAGCACTTTGCTGATGAGCAGTGGGCCAAAATACCTGTCAACAGGTATAGAAGTCTGATTGAGAGTTACAGAAAACACGTGACTGCAGTGATCGCCTCAAAGGATTGTTCAACACAATATTAGCTTTTGACAGACGTAACGTATATTAGTTTAGAATATTTTTTCTTTTTTTTAAAAAAAATAATTATACTGAACCACAATTCAAAAACAATGTCATTAGTTTCATAAATTTTTTAATTATTTTTACTTTTGTAAAAGTGACAGCTGGGTTTTTTTCCTTCTTTAATGGAAGGGTATGAATAATTTTGCTGTATGACTGTATGTGGGGAGCGCGGGGGCTGGGATGTTGGGTACTGTAAATATGTAAAGCTCTTCAGCAAAAACACTAATAATACATTTGTATTGATCTCTTACATATTCATTATTCAACCCTCATCCAACCTTTTCAACTGTCTTTCAGTGTGAATGAATAGTCAAAGAAAACGAGTCTTATTTGGTGATTGTGGTTTTTTGTCAGTTCCAAAGCTAAATGTTGAAAGTAGAGATGATTGCAAGTAATAGGTAGGACCTTCACCTCTCTTTCTTTTAACCACATAAGCCGATGTTTTCATTTGCAATGTAATGCCAGTGATCCTGTTCTACTGCAAAACTCATTGAAATTCAGTTCTTGTGAAACTGTGAAGCCAAATGTTGTGATCAAATGAGGTGGAAAGATTAGCATATATTTAACAGATGAATTTCTTAATTTCAGTGCTGTCTATAATTCATCTTAAATTAAATTTAGGGTTTACTTTTTTTGTGTGCAAATCATTGCATTACATAATTATTTACATTTCACTTTGTGCTTCTGCTGTCTTTCATATGAGGTCGTAGAATGTACAATTGAAAGTAATTTCTTAAGCATAAGCTTAAATTTAATACGGCCTCATTATATAATAATATGCAGTAATAAGTGATAAAACATGTTTCACTGCTTTAATCATACATCATTCCCATGTACTTTATGCATCATAAATTTGCAATTAAATTATGGATTATTATTCTGGATTAAATGGTAAAAAAATCCACAAATAATTAAGTAGTTGTTCGAATCTATAAATATTAATTCAGTCATGTAATGTTAAAGTTTCACACAGTATTTGTTTATTCTTGGTAAATGACAGGGAAGAAGATTAGCTGACATGATGTAAGCTGATTATGGTTTTTTGTTTGTTTGTTTGTTTTAAGAAAAGGTCATACTTGTCAAATGAAACAAATGCCTCAGATAAAGTGTCACATCTACAAAGACAGACATAACAAACATAGACACAGGCGCACACACACACGGGCTAATACTCCAGTGTCCTCTACTCAGAGCATGTTGTTCTTTAACAATGCAGCACTGGTTCCAGCCAACCTGACATCTGTCCTTCACATCTGTTCATTATTACAGATGCACCAATGTCTTTCTATTCTTGAAAAGATGCTACTGATATCATGCACTGTCTGCCCTCTTAGCTTAAATGCTATTGGAGCCATATGCCACTAAGTCTTGACACCATATGACCCTTAAAAGATTTGACATTTGGTCTAAACGTTCTGATTGTTCACAAAAATCCCCTCTACCATGGGCTCATATTAAAATGGGTTTGCATAAGGATATACAGCCATGTACACATATGGAGCTCATATGGAAATTTCAGCTTTAGTTCTAATACGATATTACTCTCAGGATCACTCTATCAGCTTTACCCCCTTCCCACTTTTTTTTAAATCTCTCCAGTTCCGAGACACATAAAACAATGAAATGATCCAAGGCTAGAAAGAAAAAGTCAAATAAAAATAAATGTGAGTGACATGATGGGAAGCTGAAAACAACAAAGTAATATCCACTTCACAGGCCTGCTGCAGATGATTTCTTTGCCTCATCCTCCACCTCATCTCCCTCCTTCTTTTCTTGGTTTCCCTTATTGTGGGAAAGTATTACAGGTGTGGAGCGTGTTTGCTTGTAAGGAGGAGATATATCGATTTTCTGTCACCTTTACAGGATAACCAAAGGATGTAATGCTGTGCATGATTGGTTGACGTGTGTGTGTCTGTGAGTGTGTGTGTCCCGCTCTGTCAAGACTGTCGCAAGGAACCACACAAAAAAACTAAACAAAACGTGTACGCATCTTTCTGAATACCATACTGCCACACAATAAAAGACATCACACTTGCAAGTATTTTTGCATTTTGTTAAAAAAAAAGAGAAAAAAAGAGGACTTCATGGATTTTCAAGGTTTATGTGACACAGGTGAAAATGGTCTTGTGAGTTTTGGATGCAGATAACACTGAGGGGTAGGAAAGGCTCAGAAATATATGTGAAAATGGACTCACAAAGCAATACATGAATGTATGTTGAGCGTATGTGTGTAGCCTACGAGAGATTTGTGTCAGCATTGTAATTTGTCTGCACTGAGCCGTGCCCATTGTTGTCCTTGTAAACTCAGATCAATGAGTGTTTCATTCAAGATGTGTCTGATAACAGAATCTTTGCAGTATGAATTCAATTACCTCTTGCTTGTCTCTCTCCCTTACTCTGCCCCTCTATCTCTCTCTTCTCTCAGGTTATGGTGGGGTGGAGTTACTGTTGGTGCTGTGGGGCCTGGATCTCTCTCTGTCCTGCCCTCGCCATTGCATCTGCTACACTTCACCTAGCACCGTTTCCTGCCAAGCCCACAACTTCCATGCCGTGCCCGAGGGCATCCCTGCCCAGAGCGAGCGTGTCTTCTTGCAAAACAACAAGATCCAACGGTTACTCCGGGGTCATTTCTCGCCCACCACCACCATGCTGTGGCTTTATTCCAACAACATCTCCTATATACAGCCATCCACCTTCCACGGTTTTGACCGCCTAGAGGAGCTTGACCTTGGGGACAATCGGCACCTAAAGGCTATTGCCTCTGACACTTTCCTGGGCCTGGGTCGGCTACATGCCCTGCACCTGTACCACTGTGGTCTGATCAGCCTGCCTGCAGGGATCTTTGCGGGCCTACATTATCTCCAGTATCTTTACCTACAGGTACCAAAATGTTATCTGCCTTTTATCCCCGCTGTAAATTACATCTGCAGCCACACACACATTACAGCATTATTTGTCCAGCAGCCTGCACTTACTGCTAATGAATTGGAACTTGATCAAATGGCATCCTTAATGTAGTGAAAATACTAAAACATTTACAGAGGCCCTGAGTTACAAAGTAGGGCAGCGTGGGAAAAAAAGAACAACACATTGATATTTTAAAACACACATTAACATCTCACAAAACTCCAAAATGTTTAGGAAAACACGACAGTAACTACAAAGACAAAAGCAAATGATTTTGAAACAGACATTTAGCAGAAAACAAAAAAAGATAACTTAACAGCAAAAATGAAAACACAATGAAACAGAAACAAAAAAGATGAGTGTTTCATTCGGTGGCAAAACAGAGTAAAATTACAAAACCTAAAACACAATATCAGAAAGAAAAAGAACACATTACAGAAAACATGACAGCAAAACAAAATGTAGCATCTAACAGTTATTATAAATTATGGTCTGATTTTACGCTGTTCCTTGTTTTATATATTTTTTTTACATTTGGTTGTCATAACATGTTATTTGCTGTGTTAAATTGTTGGATATTATTCTGAAGCTCAGGGCCACTGACAAAAACTCCACCACAATAAAGTACATTTGTTCAATTATTAACATCTATGAGGAAAAAGGATTCCAACATACTCCTCAACCTCAATCACACCACTGAATGACTGAGTAAATCGTTTGAGCCTCAGATAGCTGCACAGATTACAAATAGTTCAGCTTTTCCCTGAAATTAAAGTGTTCAACTTTGTGATGCTAATCTGTGTGACACAACATACATATTCATTGTGTTGTATTATGTTAAATATTATGTTTATTGGCACACTGTATAATACTGGGCTAGCAAAACAGGCTAATACAAAGGCTTGCTTACTGCTTATGTTACACTAATAATAAAGATCATTTTAACAAATATTACACAGAACACTAAGTTCATACATGTTACCCATAATCAATGGGATGTTATACAAGCTGTGACTTATCTTAAGTGTTTTTTTCTTCCTTCCCTTACATCATTGCAGGACAACCAGCTAGAGTTCTTGGAGGATGATCTGTTCATCGACCTGCTTAACCTCAGTCACCTTTTCCTCCACGGCAATCGTCTTTGGAGTCTTCGCCAAAACACTTTCAGAGGTCTGGGGGTCTTAGATCGGCTTCTTCTGCACCAGAACAAAATCCAGTGGGTTGATCGTCAAGCTTTCCATGACCTGCGGCGTCTCACCACCCTATACCTGTTTAACAACACCCTAACTGAGCTATCTGGTGCCACCATGACTCTGCTGCCAGCCCTAGAGTACCTGCGTCTCAACGACAACCCCTGGGAGTGTGACTGCAAGGCCCTGTCACTATGGGAATGGCTGCGGCGGTTCAGAGGCTCCACCTCCTCACTGATTTGTGTTTCGCCCCCAGAGCTGACAGGAAAGGACCTGAAAACGCTGAAGAAAGAGGAACTCCCCAGTTGCCTGTCGCAGGAGGGTCACGCACATGGCGCCCCAGGTGGAGAGATGGAGCACGGAGAGTCTTTAAATCACCTGAATCGTCACAGAAACCATCACAACCATCATCAGCGGCCATACCTGCCCCATGGGGACCAGTACAGCTTGCCTTCACCCTCACCCCTGCCACGGCCACCCAAGGGAAGCCGCAAAAACTGTACTCGCCGGGGACGCAAGACAAAAGGGGGGCTCAATGAGGTGCAGGTACTTCGGGAGGGGGGAGAAAAAGACTATAATCCAGATGAAGGTAAATATGACATGTCTGGAGGAAGAAGGAGGAACAAGTGCATCCCCAGAACTTCTGTTGGCCCACCAAGTGGGGTCCAAAGAGCTACGAATAAAGCAGGTTCACACCTTGCAGATTACATTTCCTGTTTCTCATCAGCTCTCATGCTGTCAGTCTATTTTGTGATCCTACGCTGAGACACAAAATTAATACTTTTGTGCTGGTGATGCAACTTTACAATTCATTGTCCTGAAACATCCTGTCCTGGCTCTTCAAGGAAGCATGTATGGATAACTGTGTATAAAGAAGATTTTTGAGTATCCCTACAGAATCCCTGCAGGGACCCTTATCATAATCAATACATGGAAGTCAGGGAAAACAATTAAGCCTATTGTTTTGATGATGTCAGCAAGGGAAGCAACAGGAAAACATTTGTCTCTTTGGCATCAACTACTTCACAGAATTTATGTTTTTAAAAACACTGTACAGTCACATAATGACCCAAAAATTTATTTCAGTAAAAGAACAAGCACATTGTATCAAAACAGTTAGCCCTCTTGACTCCATGGCATAAGCACACCCTTGATCTGTCACTCACTCTCTGACAAAATCATTTACAGCTGTCTCTCTGTTCACTGAGCAGTACCTTAAGATCAAGAAACAAAAGTACTGCACACACAAGTGGCAGTGAAATGAGTCATTGTGAAGGGTTTTAGCAGTAATAGCTATAATCACTGTCAATCTACTGATAAAGTGGCTTTACTTCCACGTTTCATGGCAGCTTTAATGCTCGTCTGTATTGTTAGCACCTGAAAAACACAGCTGAAATTGTGACACGATAATATAACAGCCAATTCTTCAAACCAGTCCTGTTGAAGATCATCGTTTGTTCTCACTTTTGCATCCCAACTTAAAAAGCCATTCAAAACTAACCAATCATCTTAATAGCCAACAGATCCCTTCCTGTGTAAATGAGAGAGTGAAGATTTTGTGTTCCTGTTTGTATGACTGCAGGTGTCCACAAAAAAACACAAAACAACTCAAATAAAAAACAAAACACTGAAGCCATGTGGATAGAATGAAGCCTGACATCAAGAGTGCCTAAAGGAAGCCAGTTTCAATAGGGACAAACTCTAGAGGCGAGATACGGTTTCATTCACTCCTCATCCTTACTGGCTTCAAAATACAGGCCTCATCTCTACAGGCCAAGGAAATGCTGAGGCTTCGGTCTGACTCAGAACTTTGGATTCCCTGAAATTGATATGCACTTTCCTCAGTAATGCTGTGAAGGCTGCGCATCATTTACAGAACGATTTCCGAATCAGGAAAAAAACTCTTTTTTTTTCTTCTTTTTTTACAATCAGGGGGGATCCTCCTGGAGAATATGGAAAACAAAAACAGTTCAGTGTCTGTGATGATCCACAAAGGGAAAAGGGACTCACTAACTGCTGTATTTCCTTCTTCCTCCTCTGTGGCATGGTGTACTCCAGAACAGATGGACTTTATGAACCTGCAAGCCTGATTGGACAATTGGATTTTATTGCTGCTAGGTCTGAGGAGGAAAAAAATCCCACAGTTGTTTCAGAGGCCCGGGACTCTTCCTCAGGAATTAATAAGGACAGAGAGGACTATGGGACACTATGCCCCTTTTGAACTGGAGCAGATGAAGCACACAAACCCCCTGACAAAGCCCGATCAATCACCTTCACAGCCCACTGCAAACTCCTAACCCCTTTCTGATCACAGAGCCGAGCTCAACAGATGTTCTCTCGGCTTCGACTTTAGACCTCAAGTTATTTGTCTGAAGTGTTAAATGCTTAACTGCAGTAGGTGTAACTTGTACAGAAACACATGGATGGGTACTTTAACTGGCCAGTAAAGCTGCAGGTTTGTTTACCTCTTACAACATTACAACATAATTAATTCTATCTTTATACAAACTACCCTCATAAGCAAATAATGACTAATGTAACAAACTACAATCCTGACAGGCTGGGGGAAAAAAGCACAAATAATTCTGAGTCTGGTTTGTTGGCTACCTAAAATTACCTGGTCTGGATGGGAATCCAAGGGCAGGGGCCACATTTGTACCCTGCTTGTGTGTGTTTCCTGCTGGGCCCCGCCTTTTTCTTGTCTATCTATCTAGATGTCGGGGATGTTCAGAAGCCTGTCACTGGTGTCATTGTCCCGACGTGTAGGATTAGAGATCCCCACCGGTGAACTTGTTTGTGCTGCTGTCAACCAATAGGTGATGTAAATTTGTGTCTGTTTAATCCTGTGCGGATGATTTTTGTTAAAAAAAAAGAAAGAAAGAAAAAAAGAGAAATGAAATAATGAAGAAACTGGCTGTTCTGGCTTTTATGTTGTGTCTCAGCAGTCCTGTGAAAAATGAACAGGGAGCTCAGGCTGGAGCTTTGTTATTTTTAAAATATATATATTATCATAATTATTTCCTTCTTTTGACTTTTGTCTTTTTGTTTTGCTGACTCATAGAGGATGAACACACTGCACTGCCTTCCCTGCTCCTGTCTTTTCTTACCTACTATTCATCCCTCTCTTTGCCCCTCCTCCTGTCCCTTCTCCTTCCATTGTCTATCTGTTTATTCTCTTTGCCCTCTCCTCCTGTGCTGTTCCTTTCTCTTCCAACTCCCAACACGCACATGCACACGTATCTCAACATTCTCTTCCTTTCCTCTCTTTCTTTGTGCAGGCCAAACGTTTTCTATGTGGTTATCGGACAACGCCAGACTGAAAAGCTGTTTATAAATAACATTAAACAGAAAGTGTCCTCAAACAGCTGAGGTGGTCTGTGTTTGTTTGCATCCCTTTTGTTTGTGCAAGTATGCACACGTGTCTGTGTGTGTGGCTAATAGACATACCTCTAAATGAGCCCTGAGGCTGAATGATAAGCCAATGAAAGGTAAGGAAAATGGATTAAAATTCAAGGGAGAAGCAAAGCTAATAAAATAGCAACATAAACAGGGAAGCAAACACACCCGCATTTAACCAGGATACATATTTGGCCTCTTCATGTCCTATTTCACCCGCACACTCAACAGCCTTACATACAATTTGCATCAGATTGACTGAAAGCACACATAGGCAAATGCACACACCTGTCGAGGTGTATCAGTTCAAGGATGTGAGGAAGGCGTCTTACGTCAGGTCAAGGTGAGGTCACACAGAGCACTAGCATGTGCTGTCTGCTGTGAATGTTTGGAGAGTGTTCATATTCATGTGTGTGTGTGTGTGTGTGTGTGTTTGCGAATGTCCATTGGCGTACCAAGTATGCCCGCTGTCACGGCGCATCTAGTTTGACAGCTGGCCAGGGCAAGGGGGAGAGGTGTGCCTCTGAGAGGCGGTATCACTGCCCTGTTTGTAAAACAAAGCTGACAATAGGGCGAGAGAAAGAATGAGTAAGGATTTAAAGGCAGCGCGGTGAAGATATCTGGGAAAGAAATCCATGAAGTAGTTATCAGTGCCAAACAGCCCAGCAGCCAGGGGAGTGGAAATGGGCATAACATGGGAGGCTGCTGCATCCGCGCCTGGATGTGCACAGTCAGTGACTGTGTGTGTCCCAAATGAGGTCTGGGTTTTTACAAGGGTCCATCTATGAAGAGGCACCATGAAGACCAGAGTCTGAATTAGAGCACAAAGGCTCTGTGTCAATGAGTGCAGAGTGATTCATAAAACATGTCTCTGAAACAGAAGTCACCCTGGGAACAGGATATTAGGTATAAAAGTACAGATAAAAGATATCAATATACAGGTGTGGAAAAACGTATTAGACCACCTTGTTTTTATTCAATTTCTTGTTCATTTTATCAAATACTAACTCCTGCGTGTAACATGTGACTAAAAGAGACAGACAAGAAAACATTGAATGTGTAAATGCTGTTTTTGGCAGGACAATGCCATAGCTAATTATGTAAAAACTTCAGTGGTTTAGGTTATAATGAAGAAAACCATGAGAAATGGCTAGATATCAGCTCTATAGCTCTAGAGACATTTAACTCTTATGAGCTGTTTTTGTCGTTTTTTTTATTATGTTTGTCCAAACAAACATACCTTTAGTTGTACCAGGCATTTAAATTGAACAACAAAAATGAGAATACAAGGGTGGTCTAATAATTTTTTCCACAACTGTACATCAAAATTACTGGATACAGCAGAGAATTTCTTTCTTTTTTTTCTCAGAATGTACCAAACTGTTGATTTGGCTCCCACTGGTTTGTGCAAACTAAAAATGGTCAGCCTGAGTTCACAGCAGCAGCTTTCAGATGCAAATAGCTCTTAGAAAAACTCCTGACATCTGGACGCGAAAAGGCTTTTAAATCCGTTGTCCAATTACTTCTGATATCCTGAAAAGAGGGGAAAGAAAGACAGATTTACATATTAAAGTGGTATAACTTTTACACCCCTCTTTTTGGATGTGATTGGCTCAAAATTGCACAAAGTCTGCACCTAAGATATGTATCTATTATATAACTTTAACTGTGGTCAAATAGGATCAAATATTTCCAAACATAACTAGAACAGAGAAGAAAAGCTGGTGAGACTGTGGGGGAAAATATTTAATAATGAAACAAAGGATTAGAGAGCAAATAACAACCGTTATATTGCAAAACTGATACTATAAAAAAATTGTGAAAACTATAGGGGGATAAAAACTTTGTTAAAGAAAGATGAAGGCAGTAAATAACAGTGGAAGAGAGGTGAAAACAAAGAAAGGAATGAAAAATATAGAAAATGTGACAGATTAAAGGAAAGGGGTATTACCAAAGAGAATAATAAAGAGTGAGAAGTGAAGTAACAACAAGGAGGAGAAAGAAGGAAAGGAAATACAATAAATGAGAGTACAACAAGTTAAAGAAAAAACTGAGAGAACATGAAGGAAATAAGTCATAGACAGAAAAAGGATGACGGTAAAAAGAACTCAAAACTCATTAAAGATGCTCTAAGAGACAGTCAGAGGAATGTAAGTTTATAGGGGGAAAAAATTAAAGGACAGAAGGATGCAAAGAGAAGAGACAAATCAGCTAGAGACGCATGTATACAGTCTCCATGATCAAACGGAAGAACAGCTTATCCAGTCCCTGAGCTGAGTATCTGAAATAGCCGCATGTGAATATTTATATATGCCTGTGTTCCTTTCCAAAGGCAAAGAGGCCAGGCAAAATTGATTTCTCTGTGTGAATCTCAGAAGAGATGAGACTCAGCTCGAGAAAACCAGAAAAGTGCAGGGGTGAGTGAAAGGAAAGACAGAATGTACTACTGGTAAAAGATAATATATATAGTTGTTTTTAAGAAACGAGGGAAACCTAGAATTGGGAGACACATTCAGCAAAATGCAAATGTTTCATGTTTCCACCAAAATGATGCACACATTAGTCCTGCATTCAGTTCTGTAAAGGAAAATGCGAGCAGAATATTTCTATGTGATTTTATGACCATTTCCATCAAGCACGTGGCATCTACCATGCACCAGTTCCCCACGCCTCAAAGCCCCCCCTCCTGTAAGCACCATTACCACCAGCCATCTTTTGGCTGCAATACATCAGACTACATTACACTTATTACAGGCAAATATCCAATTGTAATTAGGAAGAAAATCAAACTGTGGCACCGTAATGGCATCAGTGGAAGCTTCGCACACATAAAACCATGAGCTTATACTATCCTAGGTGTGACTTAATGTCAATGTCAATTCTATTTAAATAGCACATTTACTACAACCCCAGTTGCTCAAAGTACTGTATAATGAAACTATAAAATAGTAAAAAAAACTAACAAAAAAAAAAACCCAAGCCAATA
>JAOXYM010000016.1:12804404-12816379 GCA_028567055.1 Leptatherina wallacei | reverse complement strand
GCTGGAGCCTATCCCAGCAAGTATCAGGCGAGAGGCAGGGTACACCCTGGACAGGTCGCCAGTCTGTCACAGGGCCCCTGAAAGACTATGAGAATTCTTATTTCCTAAGACACCTTTAAATGATTACCAGAATATCTGTCTCTTTGGAGACAAAATATTAAGAAATTGGATGTCTTTTGCACAATATTGTAGGTGATCTTTAAGAATTTCCTCAAACAGATAAATCGTTTCAATCAGACTCTGTCCTCACAGACCCAAGACGGATGAAACCCAATGTAACATAGGTAAGCTCTGAATAAAGAAAGAAGTCAGGCAAGTCAGGCTCAGCACATGATTAGGGCATTCAGCAAAACTTAGAACCAACACTGTATCATAAATAGAGACCTGTGATTATCATCCAACTGGAATGGAAAATTATTTTGGAAGTGACCCTGCGTGGGCCAAAGGTGGCATCCAACTCATGAACTGTGAACACCTCACTGATGAATACAATTTGTGGAGGGAATAAGAGCGTGAAAGGTGACTTTTTCCATCTCTAAAACTGAACAAAAACAGCGAGTTCAGTAAGTGTTTTTCTCTGTGATGGAAAAGACTGATAGTGAGAAAAATACATTTTTTAATTTGACTCTTTATGCATAACTGTTGCCATTTTCAGGATAATAAAGTACAAATATACTGCAGAATGAAATTAATAGCCATACATGCAGTAAAAAGTACAGATGATAACTGCCACACAATCTGTCATTTAGTTTCTGGTATCTACTTTAGAGCTGCAGTCCACATTGGATTTTACTTTTTTTTTATATTCACTTATTCAAAGTGACTTATAAGAATTCTTCCGCTTGAAACTGGCCTTTTGTTTGGTGGATGAGCTCTTGGTTTCTTATACAATAATCTTATTTCCATTAGGCACTATTACAAGCAAAAATCCAGACAATTCATTGATCCAATACCAATTTGGCCTCACCCCAATAAAGCAATCATATGTAAATCCACACAACTATTAGTACTTTGCATCCAACTGCAAACTGCAGGAAGAATTAAACCATACAAACATATATTTATTATTATTATTTTATTTTTTTTAATGATGGGATACTGTTTTAAAATGATGTTAATTTAATAATATTGCCCTCAAATCTGAATAAAGGCATTTCTTCATGGCCTAACATTCACCTCTGTTTTCTAATTCCATTACACATGGTGGGTGGGGTAGAATGGCTTCCTACCTGAAGAAATAAACACCGCAACTTTTGGATGCTGGCACAATGATAAAACCTGAACAAAGACAGGTACAGCCTTACGGAGAAACAACAGACAACCTGCCAATTCAATCCAACTGATACACAACCTCAAAGAGAATGAATGAGATGCTGTACCGTGCTTAACAAAATAATTACACCCACAGAGAAATTCAGATAATGAAGCAACAGTGCTTGACAATAGGTTGTGCAGAACTGTCAATAATGGTTCACACAGGATAAAATCAAACTAGCTTTCTCTGGAATTTTTTTAATTAGTTTTTAGTTTTTATAGTTTATAATTCTCAAAAATTTCACATCTTAGTTTCCTGAGATTCCGAGTATTCCTTTAATTTTACAGGGCACATACCAAAACTATTTCTACTACTTTGTGTCTATTTCAATAAACATTTCTGTCAGTCCTATTGAAATATATCTGTTAATATGATCACAAACGCTGTCTCAAGTGACTACTGTCAGATACACAATGGAGATACAAGACAGATGTAATCTGGATATATCCTAACGATTAAGCAAATTAAATTCAGCTTTCTCCAACGTTTTTCCGCACACTGTGGGACAGCAAAAAAGAACTGAATGTGGTGTTGCCAAGAAGTGTTAAGAGTCTGGTTTGCTGATGATATAAAGTGACAGTGTTAAGAGTGTACTTGCCTCTGAATGGCCTGTCTGTTAAAATCAAGCATGAAAAGCAGGGCCTCTTCTGACACTAATGCATTCAATGGGACAAAAATCCATTCCTTCTCTTCAGACATAGACAGATGTTGTTGCACACGAGCACAGATATATGTGCATACACACGCATGCGCGCACACACACACGAGGCCCTTTGGCAGACAACAGGTGCATTTATACATCTGTTTATATGCTTCTTATTTTACTGAGACAATCTCATAGATTTCGGTGCAACAATCAGCCAGCATGAACACATCGGTTTGAGATCAGATGGTTTCTAAAAAACCACATGGAGGCGGCACTCATTTTTTTCCGGTAAATCATCTGAATTCTGTTAACATGCCCCTACTTTTATAAGGCTCTAACTCAATAATACATGGCAGATAAGACAGATATCTGTATATTTATCTGTTGTTTAAAAAAAAACAATACATGGATATTTCAACAGCTGTCATCTGAAGTAAAGCTTAACATTATCAAATAGGATAATGGAGTAGGACTGTTTTACCTTCTAGGTCATTTAACCTGGTGGTTCACTGCTACACAAGGGAATGGTGCTGTTACTGGAGACACATGATAGTTTCATTCAAACAAAAGTGCTTGTTAGCTGGTTACAGTCATGTATCCGTCAGCGTTGGTTTTTCTGTCTGTTAGCAACATAGCTCCAAAAGTCATGGACAGATTTTGATGAAATTTTCAGGAAACCTCAGAAATTGAATAAAGAAAAAGTGATTAGATTTCAGGGGGGGGACCAGATCAGAATTTTTTTAAATGATTCTTTGCTATAAGGAGATAGGGATAATTTTGCCATTAGAGCTTCTTACTCAGAAATAATGCCTACAATCATTGGCAAAAAGAACAAATGATTAAATAAAAACTTTGTGGAGTGACTTGGTGGAGGTCTGCTCTCTCTGAGTGCTTCTAGTTAAATAGGCATTTCCAAAACTTGAACAGGAGAGGAAGTCTTCAAAATGTTTAAATGACAATACAACAATAAAATCTTTTTCAAATCAAAGATAAACTATTAAGAGGCAAGAAGTATTGAGTGGGCTTCACTCCCCCTTTGCTTTACATGTATAGACAAGCAAGAATGTTTTATTAGAGAAACCACTTCAAAATGTGCACTTCACCATGTTTTTAAACAATTACTTCACCTTGGCTCTCTCAGAGGACAAAGAATATCTCTCTGTGTATGCTACATATACATTGACAAGCTAAACATTAGCACCACATTATGAGCACTAACAACTTAACTAAGTTGGTGTGAGATATATAAAACTTCAATGTGTGAAGAAGAAGATCTATCATCGACATAGCTTTTAACACTGCCTGTTAAAGCAGTGCTTCAGCGGCACCTCGCTGTACTGAATGTAAGGGTTGATGGAGTGGAGTTAATAGCAAAGTGAATGTGTGTGTGTGTTTGTAGTCAGACAGAGCTGGCATTGAGGAACATACCTCTCTAGACAGCAATACCATTTAAACTCCTCTGCTTCAGCCGTTCTTTAAACAAATACTCACAGAGCACTAAGCTGCGTCTGTTTGGTCAGTATTAACAAAAGGTGAACAACAACAGTCTCTTTTCCAGCAATACTGAACAATATCTGTGTGAAAGCAGCTACAATCAACATGTAAGATGTGAGAGCGATGGGCAAGTGCTGAGTAACCTCAGTATGGTTATCTGACCGGGTCACAGCATTACTGAAAATAACAAAACGTGTTGGGTCTGTTGTTGAACAGAGGCTCATGGTTTCATGAAGGAACAGACCACTAGATGTTTACTTGGGGGGCCACCGATGCTCAGGGGCAACAAACAAACACCTATCTGGGTTGAACTAACAAAACAACATCTGTGGTACAAGTTGAAGGTGGAATGTGTCAAAATACATCATGCTTTACATCCTGCACTACCTGTACACGGTCAGAGTGTCGACAGTTACTATAACCACCATCAAAAGCTTTCACAATGAGAAAGGCCTGTAAGAAATGGAAAAAGGTTGTTGCTGATTCTTCGAAGAAGTAGACAGCTGAGTAAGTGTGTGCTGTTTACTTCAGGAAATTCCATAACCTGGAGTTTCTGAGAAAAGCAGAAAAGTCATTTTTAGTATGTTCTGTCAGTGAGTGGGATACTCTTGACAGCTCTAGGTGCACTGATTTGTGAGGTTTGTCATTTGACTTGTTAGCATCTAAACACAACTGCAGACCAGGTACAAATCCCCAAAGGCAATGGCATGTCATTAATAATAAAAACCTCCTTTAGCAAGACAAGATACAATGCAGCATTGCACATATTGCTCAGGACTGGTTTAAGATGTATCATGAAGAATTCTAAATGTCTCCAAATCACAAATTTCACAATACCAGCAACAGAGAAGGAAATAATTATGCAAATTTGTTGTCACCAAGCCTAATATGCCCAAAGTTGATGCTTAAGTTTGTCATGTCAGCTCTGCCTTAAAATAAAACAATCCTAAGTGTACATGCATGAAAAATGAAAGTTAAAACAGCAACTCTAAATTTTGATGAGCCTTTCCTTATTGTGAAGTGACATAGCACCAATTTTGTAACTTAATTAATCTTGTTAAGCTCTGACATATCATTAGGTTATTCTATTTTTATGAAAACACTGCAACAGAAGTTTTATCTCTAAACTATTAGAAAACTATCAGACTGGGGTAGGGAGACAAACTGAACAAGTTCATTACAGACTTACTCTTCCTGTTCTGTTTTTTCCATGGTACAAGCTTTATTGGGGCATGGCAAACTTAACCATACATGCACTGAAAAGAATACTGTAAGCCATACTTGCATATAATTTGAGCTCATATCTACACAGTGAAATACTACACTCTATGTATTATATTTAATCCGGTTTATTAAAACTATCAAGTGAAAGGATTGGAATCCCTCTCATTTCCTCAAATACAGGAATATATTACAAATTAGCCTTTGACAACAAGAGCCATATATGCCTTGGGATTACATTTTTTTGTATATCAAACTGATGTGGTATAGGCAGCGTAAAGTTTATACTTCCAACTTGAATTTGTTCTTAATTAGCAACTCTAAATTACGATTAATTTAATTTATCTTTTCTGAATGTGATTAAGCTGCTAGTTTGTACAACTGGTGACTTAAAAACGTGGCTATGGGACGACGGCTCAGATGGTTGGGCAGGTGCTCCACGTGCAGGGGCTTGACTCCTTAATGCAGTCGGCCCAGGTACAGTCTCCAGTCTCTGGCCCTTTGCTGCGTGTTGCCCCTCGGCCACAAATCCATACATGAATGAATGACTGAATGAACAAATGTTGTAAGGTGTCTTCCACATTGTGCCAGGCAGCAGCTCTGGGCAGGAATGCCTCTCAGTTTTGTCTGATGATGTCCTATGAATACGAATTTCTTAGATGATGGTAAATAGAAAGCTTTCATGCTCCCAAGATGATGAATTATTTGTTTTGAATGGCCGCGACCTCCTGTAATGCAATTCAAAGGACTGAATTTTGAACTCCACCCTGGTGTGACTGAAATAAAAACCAAATCACCATGTTTGTTCAGACTGACGCTGCTGTGTTGTGCGATGCAATGAAAATTGTAGCCTCCAGCATCTCCGGTGGGTATTCAGACTTTTTCCACCTAGATTATAAGCAGATGTGGTGTGCTGACATTTACTGTAAAGACTCATTCAACTTTATACGTGATGATCTCGCTTCACATCATTAAACATCATTGCAAGTTGAATTTGACTGCATGTTTGTTCTTTAGAGACTTTAATGGCAGCATTTTCCTCTGACTGTGTAATTCCTTCTTGGAATGGTTTCACATTATTTTCCAGACGGAGGAATGGCTTAAACACTCTGCAGTGTTGCTTGTAGGTTTTCTTAAGGTCAGGACACAGACCGTTCAGAGCTCACACTACATCTCAATCATTCCTCTCGCACCCCAGAAGCAAATTAGCTTTGAATAATTAAGCTAATTAAGCTTAGACAGACAATAGCTAAATGCTAATTAGTGCCTAATTAAGAGAAATGAATCCACAGCTGTATTTGTTTTCTGCCGTCCAAAGTCCACCGGCTATAAAACAACTCCCCTGTTACTCTCATACTAATTGAAATAATTCGGGATTCATGTTGTGTAACCGACAGTGTGTTTTAATTACATTGCATGCGTGTATCTTGTTTGATGTCTTTACATGCTTGGGACAGCAGGTCAGTGAAAAATGACTAATAACGAGTCTTGCTATACAAATGAACTAATAGCATGCAGCTCATTAAGGAAAACATCACTACACAATGTGTACACAAAACAATGTTCACTTTTTTTTTTTTATTAACCTTCTTATATTCAATTCTTTAATATATATTACTTTACGGCTTCCCTAAGACAAGCTACCAAGTTATCCTAGGAGTTACTGCTGATCAATAATTATAGTATTGATCATCAACTTCTAGTTTTTCCATTTCACTATCTTGTAACCAATATACTGCTTGTGTTACAGAAAACAGAAACAGAACAATTAAATAAGAGCTACTTGGTCTGAGAAAATCGGAAAAAAATCTGTGGCTGGGTTTGATAAATACCATTTCCTGAAATACAGTTTAACTGCATAAATATGTTCATGTCATATTTAAGATATTGCTTACAAAGTCAAAATTCAGATGCATGTAATGTTGCTGCTTCTTATTTACTGGTTTAATTGTGAAACTGATCCTGAATATGACCATTTACTGTTTTCACAACAAACCAACTTGTTTGCAATTCTGGTTATTTCGGAAGCCTATTTCTCCAGAGCACTTGTTGGTGTATGAGAGAAAAAAAATGCCTGCTGGTGTTTTTGTTCGTAACAGAGATAAGACAGCTGTTTGCAAATTGCACTCGAAACCAAGGTTGAGTATTACCACGGCATTACTGGAAAAAACTCAACAAAAAAAAAACAAAAAAAAAAACACTTGCATCTAATGTCATTTTATCCCTTACGAATTACTGAATTGTACTGCATAAAATGTCAGTGCACTCCCATTTATGGCTACTTACGTTATACGTCTCCAGCTTGACTCGGTTTTTAAAGATGTGAGTAGTAAAGTTGGCTTTTTGGAAGACTTCATCGAATGCAGCTTCATCCTTTGGATCACACAAATAACATGAGGTAAATATAAAGTCAGGTTCAAACACTTCACAGGAAATAGTCTGTTACTGTTGGGCATCCTGTTAACACAGTTAAGGCAAGGTGAATTTTGCGTGGTAACATGTCTGTCTCTGTGTGTGATCCTCACCGTTTCTTTGAGCTGTCCCAGAGTTTTTGCACTGTGACCCAGCAGGACCTCAGCTGTCTCCTGGAAGCATGTCACCCACTGGTTATCCCCGAAGTCTGCCAAGTTGGCCTTGAGAATCCGACAGACAAAGATGATGGAGGGGCAAGAGGTTACTTCTGTATGTCTGACTGTGTATATGTAATCACTGAGGACATCACTACAAATCTGAAAGGCATTAATGATGTGCCCATACTGTATGCACACTGCACTTACAGAAAGTAAGAACCTGTATTTGAAGTTGGGGAAGTCTCTGTTACACTTTTCACAGCGGTACAGGCCGTTCTGCTGGTCTATGACCTTCTTGTTGCAGTCTGCAGATGGACAAGCCTGGTACAGACAATTCTCCTTACGTGTGAAGGCCACTGTTGCCACGCAGCTGAAATATTCTGCCTGAAAGGGAAAACAAAATTGAATCATGGGACAGAGCTTGAGCAAAATAATAAACTGCAGACAGTAGTTAATTTGCAGTTATCCCCTTTTTACACAATATTGTGTAGAGGAGTAATCTAATGTGCAAAATGAGATTATAAACCAGGGAAATATCTTGATTATACATTTCATTTCTCACCCTGCTACTTTTGCTGAGAAGATCATAGTTTATTCAAATATCATGACTAAATTCTGCTCAGAAACATTCCAAGAATATCAAATGTGTAACTTTGTAAGCTTAATGGTGAAATTACTCCAGGTGGAGTTGAGTACAAAGACAATGAAGGAGGAAGGAGAATTTATTATCCAGCCAAATAAAATTGGCAAAAAGAATTTGAGTCACTCAAAGTGTGGTAAGTTGACAAAATACAGAACTGATGACACAGGAGGAAGACTAGTTAGAGTATCAGCATAACATATCATTTAGCTGCCCTGGTCATGTTTTGCAGAATGCTTGCTGTCAGTGACAGGCATAAAGTTGCCTTGTTTCCTTATAGTTTCAGGCTGTATGTGTAAGCTGTGTATATGGTTATATAAGAAAAAGAGGTAAACACGTCTCTGCCTTGGCCACAAATTGTTATAGATCCTTCACCAGATGTACGTGCACAAAAATGACAGTAATTGGAACTCGTGAAAAAGCTTCCATACCCCTTTATTTGTAATGTTTTAACACAATTTGGGCCATGAGTGTTAAATTTCATCATCAAAGGATCTGCATGCAGCTGAACCCTTCACAATTGTGACCACTCACACTCGTCCATGCTTCATTAAAGGTTTATTTGGACCAACAGGAAGAAGATTTAAATAGCCTATTTTTTGTCCCTGAAAGATTAGGCAAATTCAATAAGCTGAGTTGGTGCTGACATGCTGAGCCTACACAGAGAATAAAACTAGGAAATTTGCTTCAGTTGTGTCAACTCAAAATCCACCCATGTTCTAAACTTTTATGGTGTTTCAAGTGTTCTTATTTGTGTGTATTTTGTATGAGCATATAACTGCTGTGAAAGAGATTAATTTTAATGCTCTACATCACTCCTTCGTTATCATCACCACAGCTGCCTCTGGTCTGTGGTTGATGTGATACTGCTGTGAAATGAGTAAGACACAGAGGTGGAAACAAGATACTCTGACTGCTGAGCTTATCAGACATGTAGGAGGTCATGCAGGAGGTCAAGAAAGACCGCTGATAAGTACCCAGTTCCTGTGATTGAAATACAGTCTATGATGCTTTAAATGCTTTTTTACACTAATCAAAAATCTGCATTAGTCACTGGAATTTAATAACTTTGGCTCCCTTCAGTATTTATCAACACGGGGGTGCACACACTAATTTTTAGTGTGGGTACTGCATTCAGAGCTGCAGGAGCCGAGAAATGTATTCTATGTGACACCTCATATTGACGCTCTGACAAAATCACAGCTGCTACTCATAGATTAAAAAAAAAAAAAGAGACATGACTGATCAACTTCACAGGTCTGCGAGATAGCTAGCAACAAACTCAGACTGGACCTCAGTCCAGTCAAAAACAGTGAAGCCTTGTCTTCTAAGAAAGTGTCATGGTTTTGCGAACAAAAACCATGGCATGTAGAATACAGTGTAATGCCAGCTCTTTGCACTGTAGCTTACAGACTTGTCCCCTGGACCTAAAACCAGTTGAGGTTTTGTTTCAAAAACAGGATGACTGGCTCCTCTGTGAAGCTGTTAGGATCTGCCATTCCCTACTGATCACTTGCACTTATAACCTGGCAAATTTTCAAATTCATTTTTATCTTAAAAATAAA
Source organism: Leptatherina wallacei (assembly GCA_028567055.1). NCBI lineage: Eukaryota > Metazoa > Chordata > Actinopteri > Atheriniformes > Atherinidae > Leptatherina > Leptatherina wallacei. The sequence goes on along the minus strand of JAOXYM010000016.1, from coordinate 12,806,928 downwards.
TATTCAGTAAGAGCCATCTTTAACCTTGAGCCTTGATGATGGTGAAAAAATGATAAAAAGCAGGAAAAAATTGATCAGCTCCTTCCATCTGCACATCATTAGGTTAACAAATACAAACGGGTTTAACTTTAAAAAAAAAAAACGGTTTACATATGCTATGAAAGGAAGTATCCAAGCCTCATGAAGTCTGAATCAAACTTTTCATCAGCAGAAATGTTAAAGGTGTTCAATGAACTGACCAGAACAAGCTATGTCATCAAAGCGTTTGTTGTGTAGGAGGCAGCATCTTGATGGATGAAAAAGATGACAGGTGGCACAAGCCTCAAGAACACAGTGAGTAATCACAAGTCCTCAGTACTAGGGTTAAAAATCACGACAGTGGTGGGATAGGATGCCAGCTTCAAAGCAGTCTACCTTTCCTGTTGTGCGACAGTAAACGATGCTGTGAGTGACATTGTCTGTGTGTCTATGTGTTACCCAACATGGATGGCAAAGGCCATCATATTAGTTAGCTGACCGGATACTGAGAATGGTATCAAGCCAAAATATGTGCAGGAGGAATGCGAAAATGCTCCCAATACAATCAATGAGACAAACACAACAGCATTACAAATACACACTGTGGATAACCATATGAAAAGCAGTTGCTCCCATCCAAATATGCACTTATCAAAGTATCAATTTAACACTAACATACATCTTTTTTTCAAATTGTTGGCATTTCTAAATCATATCTTGAAAGTCATGAAACCAAAGCACAGGTATGTAAGAAAGAGAGACAATGGAGAAAAAGAGTAGTTTCAACTGCAGGCAGTTTTAAGTGTAAGCTGTAAAAGAGGAAGATCAAATAAAATAAAAATAAACTCACATCAAAAATTTGGCAACTTCTGTAAAAAATGCTGCCAACAAGTCAGTCCAACTGGTAGATGCATGCCATTTGCACATTTCTATTTGACTTCCAAACAATCTTGGAATGATTTATAAAGAGAGCAGAGGGAGTTTAAGTTTTCTTTGCATAACAGATGCAAGATGAGATAAATCTCTCCTTCTCTATTACAGAAAAGGTGCTAATACACACATAGGAGTACACAGACATGTACACAGGGTTATATGCAAGTCATGTGCATGTGCATGATACAATGACCTAAACTTCCCTCTGTTATGAATTTGAATACAAGCGTACACAGTCCAACAGAATCTAATTAAAATGCAGCGATGCTGCTGTAATTTAAACAGATATTAGCACCTTAGGCAGCAGAACTCACACTGGCAAAATCAACAGCTAAAAAGGAAAGAAATGCTAATTCTTTGGGGGGAAAGGCTATTTCTCTCATCCTGTGGAGAAGCATGGCATTCCATTTCCATAAAAATAAATATAAGGAATGCACACAGCTGATGAACTGAGTCTTGTTGGGAGCAGCAAACACTTGTGTGCGCAGGTATACAAGCATACACACATTTAAGCACAAAATGATGAATGTGATATACGTGCATATATACAAATGCACAGAAAAGTGCTTTTCCTTCATTTACCAGAGGGTTTTTCTTTTACCAGGAAAACAGGCCTCAAACAAGATGTTGGAATTAGAGCAAGAATTTAAAATGACATGCTTTAAAATGCACACTAAACAACAACTACATGCAAGTGCTGGGCCAGACTCATAACTAATGTTGGCCTAAATGAATCTATCAAAGAGTCTTTCCAGGATGTCGGCCAATATCACACGTCGAATGAGCAATTCTGTTCCTTCATTATAACACACATTTTCTGTAAAGCTTTTAGCAACAGCAATGAATGCGGAATGGCCTCTGTTGTTTTTGCACTCCTTGCAAGGGGTCTGATGCTGTACTATGTCCCCACGACCTCTGCACATACTGTCAGTCAGACTTTGGGCCCTCCGACACTTTTTCCCGCTGGCTAACAATGACTCACAGCCTCATAATCTGTCCACCCATCCATCTACCCAGTACCCATGCCACACAGCAAGATACCCTTCTGAAGCACTTAGTAAGAAGCTTTTTTTTAATTAGGAGAATTTCTCCCTTCAGCTACAGCCCTCTCCCTCTCCATGCTCCAGCACCAAGTTTCTGTCCGCGTGCCTGCCTCATCACATTTTGCAGACTCTGGCAGATTAGCACTGGAAGGCTGGAGAGGTGGGAAAGCGATGGGTGTGGGAGACAATAGGAGGGTGGATGTAGCAGAAAAGGGGGCTTGTTGAGGGTTCCTGATGATGGCAGATGCTACAGTCAATGGATGATTAGAGGTCAGCAGGATCTGGACCGCAGTGATTCTGTTAAAACTAGACTAAACTAAATAAATCCTTCTGCATTTTCACATCATCTCATTCCTCTCCACTGTGTTTTAATTTCTTCCCTCCCCCCCTCTGTATTCCAGTATGTACACAGATGCCTTGGGGCAAAGTCTTAACCTTAACCACACTGAAGAGAACCCACAAGAGCAGAATGTCTAACAATGAACACAGAAACAGACACAAAGAATGTAATACTATGTGTGCACACATAC
>JAOXYM010000016.1:12763979-12777393 GCA_028567055.1 Leptatherina wallacei | reverse complement strand
CTAATTGGTTGTGTGAGCTCACTTCCCTGTTACCACCTTTTAGTGTCTGTTCTTTCATAAGAATCTTGTCCTGTAACTAAGAACTATGCTTAATCTGAGGTGTATACCAGGAGCTGTTGTTAGTGTTTGAAACAACTATTGTCCTACATATGTCTGTCTGTATGTGACCAGTTAACTCAGCCTGGGGGTGAGATGGGGAACAGGAGGAGCTGCAGACTAAACTGGTAAACTCAGGAACAAAGAAGTTGTCAGAGAAATATAACATATATATTCTGATAGTTTTGCAGTACTTGTATTTTAAAGAACAGATGGAAGCACTTAAACCTTTGCACAACTCTGCAAGGTGCCACATTGCTCTTTTATGTGACTCTTTTATGTGTGTAATTATTTTTGGAATCAATTGGTTATGGTGGAAACAGGCTTATCAGGATACGCTGGGCATCTTTTGCAATGTTCCTCAATTGTTTCTGGGGATTCTGTGATGGCCCTTGACGAGATGAGCTATATCATTTCTCCAGCATGTTTCCTAGGTTTTCCATCCAGCTGTGTGTGCCAGCAATATTTCCAAAGATACACAAGAGGAAACCTTATCAAATGTCCAAACTACATCAACTCATCTTGTAGGAGGAGTAGCCCTATTCTGAGCTACCTCTAGATGTTCAAGCTATCTTTAAAGCTAAGGCCCACCACCCCATACAGGAAGTGAATTTCAGTGGATTGTTTCCACAACTTATTTTTTTCTACCTGCAGCTTTTTATTATAGGTAAGTGTTTGCAAGGCCCACTTTACACTAATTGGAATTCCAGTTTCCTTGTACACCTCATCTACCATGCCATGAACAAGATTCTGTGTACCTGAACTCTCCCACTGAAGCAATAAACTTTTTTTCCAGCTGAGAATCATGTTCTCAATAATGATGCTGATAATGAAGACATAGTTCCCATTTTAGTTCTACAGGGATCAGATGGCTCAGCTCCCTTTACTTCAGCAGTGCCTTCATGGCACTCTGTGAGGAAACATTGAGCCCCTTCTCTAAGTCTAAATACGTACAAACGGAATGATCAAACTCAAATAAAACCGTACAGTACAAAATTATTTCTGTTTTCTTTTTTTTTCTTTTTTAAACCTACAACAAGTTATTATGGCTTTCTGTATATTCTGTTACTATCCTTTTCTTGGCCTTCACAGCTCAGTTTATTCTGGGTAGTGTTTAGATTGACATAACCTATTTCAAGTTTGTCGTCACTAATTTTGTTGCTCGTAATTTTGGATTTTGCAGATGCTCACCCCAATGTTTTTTGTGTGTTTTTTCCTTAGGAGTGCCTTACTGATATTGATAGAGCCTTGAAGAGTGGCTATCCCTCTCATCTTTCACACAAACTACAGGACCGTCGCTCACTGTGTCTGAACCATCTCTTTGTACCTGAAAAAGCAAGTAAAGATGACGGCAATCCTGCCTCAAAAACTACTGAAGGGAGAGGCAACGTTAGGACACCGTCTGTTGGAGCTCTCACATTTGGGATTTGTCCTAAAGTTTTTGTTGACTACAGTGCGGAAAAAGGTAGACACCTGATGGCTGTGGAGAGAATAACAGCAGGGGAGGTGATCCTTAATGACAGGCCCTACAGCTGTGTCCTCATACCGAGAATGGAGGAGGTGAAAGGCAAGCGAGGAGGAGGGCAGGATGCACAGAAAGACGTGACATTTGGATCAGAGCACAGACGGTGTCACTTGTGTTTGACTGAAACTGTCTGTTCTGTGCCGTGTGAAGGGTGCAGTTACAGCCGATACTGTTCGTCAGGGTGTCGGCAAGAAGCCTGGGAAGAGCATCACCGCTGGGAGTGTCCACTGGGAGCTGATCTGATGGTGATGGGTGTGATGTCACAGCTTGCTCTGAGGATAACATTAAAGGCAGGATTTAAAAAGATCCAAGTGGCAAGGCAGCCAATCAGAGACAAGCACCAGAGGTCTGAGCCGAGCAGCTTTAACAGTGCATCCAGTGATTCTCCATGTCATTCAGATCAACCCAATCCTTACAACTCAATTAACAGCGACTCTTATCTGGATGTGTTTCACTTGCTGCACCACATAAATCACCAGAACGCTAGTCTGCGTTTCTTGTATGCAGTTACCGTAGCAACACTGTTCTTGAAGCTTCATAAGGCAGGACTTACTGCTTTATCCTGGAATTGTAGTAAGTCTTCATCAGAGATGAGCCAATCACCAGGCGGGCCAGATGAGGGAGAGGAAGCAGAGGGGAGCTCAGAGCTGTGGCTGCTGGGAAGTGCAGTCCTGAGGCACATGCTGCAACTGAGGTGTAATGCTCAGGCAGTCATCACACTGCAAGATACAGGTAAATGTGTTGTAACTGTGTCTCATATTTAGTATATCACCATAATCAGCGAAGAAGATGTGTGACATGACTAAACATGATTCCAGAAAACAGCAGTCGCATCCATCAAAACTAAAGGACATAAGTATAAAAAAGAAAAGGTCATCAGTCATTGTGGGTCAAACAAGGACAATTAGCCATAACTTGCAGCCAGATATTTCTCCCTCCATTTGAACATGTTGAATGAAACTAACTCTGTCAGATTTGGCTTGTTCTACATATTCAAGTGTCTTTTTTTCTTCTCCAAATTCAGCGTGAGCTTTAGTCAAAGAGAACAAGTGTTGAGGGGAAGACGGTAACGACTGGTACATTATAGAATGATGTAGATCAGGAGTAGATGGGATGGAAACAGACCAAAAATAGCCAAATAATAGCTTGGTAAAACAAACATACCGATGTTTCTATCTGCAGGAGGACAAATCAGACAATGCAACCTGAGCATGCAACCTATAACACTGATTAATCTTTTTAAAGTTTGTGATAAAATTCTACGGTATATGCTGCATAATACATGTAATCATGGCAAAGATGCATTCATGTAGAAAATCTCTGTAATCTAACACAGACCTAAAAGTGGTAGAAACTTCTCTTCTTGGCTTGAGAGTTGAAAAAAATCTGATGGTGACTTAAACTTTTTTTCAGTAATTGCTGGGTATGAGGCACAAAAGACAAATAATAAATGAGCATTCCATGGCATTTGAATTGAGAAACTAATGTAATCTCAAAGCATTAAAAAGTAGTAATAGATGGAAAGATGTGAAGCTTTGTGTTTTGCATTGGAGAACATCATTAGCTTCAATTTGTAGGCATTCAGAGCAAGCAAATCACATAATGTATGTTAGGCATTATTAACATCTTTAGCTGTTGAAGACTAACTTTGTGTGATATTGTCAAGCTTAATGGTCTGAGATCAGATAGATCAAAGTATGATTCAACTGTTGTGCATTAGTAAGCCTCCACCTTACCTTTGTGAGAAAGAGTGCTGCTTGTTGTCAAAGGATTCAATGAAATGAATAAACATTTTCTTTACTTTTAAGGTTGCTAGAGTCGTACTCTGTCCTATTACAAAACCTGACTGAAAATCTAATAAGTCATTATTACAGTAATTGATAAAAACCTGAAAATATTAACAAGAATGAACAATGTGGAGATGGGCCTACGATTGTAAAGTTCACAAGGGTTGCCCCTTTAAATAACGGAAGGAAAATACGAGAATTTTGCTATTGTCCAAGGAGAGATTAAAAAGAAATGCCTGTATTTACCTGTGAAGCTGTGAGTGGATTAAAACTAACAACTATGAAGATTGTTATTTTCAGCTGTGATAAGTCCTCATGATTAATAGTGAGAGATTCATAAGGACCTAGAGGCAATAAACTGTTCATTGAAACAACCAAGAATCTTTCACAGACCATTAATAATATCTTTTCAGCTAAATATGCTTCAACAGATATGTTGAAAACACACAATGAGCTTTACGTTTTTTTTTTGTTTTGTTTTTTTTTTGCATCTTCCAGGATCAGCAAACTCGTCAGTGCAGTCCATTCAAGAATCACGTATTGCCACAGCGATATTCCCAACTCTTAGTCTTCTCAACCACTCCTGCTGTCCCAATACCAGCCTGGTGTTCAGCACTGGAAGTGCTACTGGTCCTTGTGGTACAGATGAAGCTGCAGACATCAGTGGAAGTGTGTGTGAGGATGGACACACGGCCCGTGGAGTGACTGTGGCGGTCAGAGCAGCTAAGGATATCGCTCCTGGACAGGAGATCTTACACTGCTATGGTGAGATATGAAGGATGGGATTGTGAATAATTGTGAGAATTAGAATTATTCTGGTTTGATCTATCCTGAACATCATATGACTCGTGATGCTTTCACCAAGCGTTGGCATTTGTTTCCATCAGGTCCTCACAGCAGTAGGATGGTGCACCAAGAGCGCCTACATCTCCTGCATGAGCAATACTATTTCCTGTGTCGGTGTGAAGCCTGCAGTCTGCCAGAGGAGGTGGAAGAGGGTAGACTGCAGCAGGCGGGTGCCAGAGGTGGTCCACATGAGTCTGGACTTGTGTGTTCTAAGTGCAAAGGAGCTCTCAAAGTATGCAAAGTTTTATAGATGTATTAAAAGAATATTTTACCTCTGTGCTGTTCTCATAGATGTGCAAGTGATCTGGGAATTTCAGATTTTATTGTATTTTTTTCCAGAAGAGCAAAAGTAAAGGAAGTGGATTTACATGTTCACTGTCAACCTGTGATCATCATATGTCTGCAGTGAAAGTGAACCACAAGCTGAAGGATGTCAGGGCTGCCCTGGAAAAGGCTGTAGAGCTTATGGAGAGGGAAGTACCAGGTAAATGTGATAAGCTACATCCCAAATGATGATACAATAAACAGGTGTGAATCCTTGAGATATTACTCTTCCTGTGTGACCTCCTCCAGGTGAGGCCCTGCGACTATTGAAAAAGACTGTGAGTGAGTGTGGTGTGATCCTTGCAGACACACACCCGCTACAGGGGGAGCTGGCTGATGCAACTGCCAGAGCTTATGCTACCATGGGTGAGAATAATAACATGCTGGGTGGTTATTGGGAAATGATTTATTAGGTGCATTTACAATCCTTATGAAGGTGCAGGGTATAATGGGCTTTAGTTATAAGCAGGATATCTACATCTGCCTTCATAAAAACAGCTTTAATTTTCTCTGCATGTCAAATTGGATCATAGTTGTCCATCTCTATATGGATGCTCATCTGTCCATATCCAGGTGAAGTTTAAGGAGATTTTCACTTATCATTTTCATTTTCTGGACAAAAGTAAGAAATATAAAAAGCTTGCATTTAGATCATTTAAAATTGGCTTTGAAAATGTTTAGAAACCTGAACAAGTAGAGCAGTTAATGAAAATAATGGACTTGTTTTTGACCTGAGACTTGTTCAGGAAAACTTCAAGGAGTGTTGAATACCTGGCTCTAAAGATCTTGTGCTTAATAAACTTTAGTTGAATGTTAGTGAAGACACAGTCCACTTACATTCATTCACAACTAAATTTTCAACTGGCCTGAATAATATAAACATATGTCCTGTTTCAAGTTAATGAGATTTGTGCAGACTTGTGTACTGGGTACTGTACGGGGTCATGTGAAGAACAGCTTGTATGTCAGTTAGTGTGTAAGCAGGTATAAATGGTCACCACGTAAATTAATGGATTTTGCCTTTGATAGTTTGACTCAGTTCCACATAATTATGACAAGAGTAGTTTGCTGCTCTCTAACTGCCTTTTCTTTTCGACTGTTTCTCCAGGTGACTGGAAAAAAGCAGCATTCCATCTGGAGCGCAGTGCTGTGGCTACTGGCTTCCAGTATGGAGAGGACAGCATTGAACTGGGGCAACAGCTTTTCAAATTAGCTCAGCTGCACTTCAATGGGTGAGCAAATTATACAGCTTGTGGTGTTTTTTGTTATTTTTTAGCATTTGATATAAAATATGTGTTGTAGTTCCACCTCAGCTGCAACAGTAACTAATGTCACAACTTCCACCGTAGAAATACCAGCTCTGAGTGTTTTTCCACTTCTTTTCCCAGTGGTGCGAGAGGTCCGGCCCTCTCTGTCATTCCCAAGGTCAGGCGACTCCTCTGCCTTCACTGTGGTCCTCACTGTCCTGAATTACAAGAGCTGAAAGCCATGGAGGATTGTCTGTGAGGGTAGTCTTACAGGAAATAGACATGTGACCACATTTAAAATAGGCCTATATATATTTATTTTTGTATTCAGTGAAACTTTCTGATTGTGGGCCTTGCGGTAAAAAATAAAAAAGATGTTCTGCTGTTTGTAAGCACTTCTGTGTGTGCATGTGTGCCAGAATGTATCCATCAATAATTTCAATTTCATGCTTCAGTGCCAGTCTTGCACTGTGAGACAACTTATCCACCAGGTGCTTCCAGGTTACATGTAACTTTCTAAATTGAACAGAGGTAAACATGTGTTTTTCTTAATTGTTTTTATTTAAGCACCCACAAAAAGAGATTTCTGTGTGAATTAATCTATAAAGTCTGCAAATATCCCCAGCTGCATACACATATAGGTAGCTCCTTGACCTTTAGATGGCAGCAGTTATCCACTGAGTAATTCAATTTCATGCTTCAATGGCTGGAAAGCAAGCTGTAGCTTTGACTCTTGAACCTACAGTGCACGTCCCCCAAGACATTCAACTTAAAAGTTCTTATAAGTCATTTCCATCAAAGCATTATGCATGAATAATTGAGAGGTCAGAGCAGCGTAAGCTTTAGGGGAACTAAGGGGGGCAGCCCATGATGATAGAAGACAACGCAATCTTGATCCTGAGGCATCCAAATCACCAGTATCTGGAGTGCAGCCAGTCTGACAGACGTGGATACATGCAAGTAAGTCAAGGTCAAGAAAAAACACAGAAAGGCAGCTGGTGAGACCATCTGAGGAGCAGCTCATATTGAACTCTGAAAGCTCTGAGGGGCAGATACTTGCTGATTATTGTAGTGACAAGGTTGTCAAAGAGACAAATAAGGTGAAGCCATTCATGAACTGCTGGAGCTTAATTAATGTCTGAGTCAACAGGACAGAATAAGACAGTACCATGGGGATTATTCAAATGGGTTTTAGTGCTGCGTTATCAGAAAATACAGATGAGGAATATGTGCAATATAACCTTGTTACTATAAAGGTTGGGAAGGTGTGCTGAATTGTTGGTTTTTATTACAGTGACATTTCCAAATGATTTGTGTCCCTGTAATGAAATGCCACCTGAAGGCCTGTAAGAAGCTTCTGCCTGCCATCACTGTTCTTTCTTATACAGGCAGCTGTGAAAAACCAAATACTCAAATTACTATATTTTGGGAAGTAAAATATTAGATTCTTACACTTAAATTTAAATGCTTATTTTCTATTGCCTAAGATTTAATTTTTTGATACTATTAAAATTCAGCTAAAGAAAAAGAGGTGTTTTCCCACCCTGCTGTCATCCAGCAGGTTGGCAAAAGAAAAGACATGGTAATTAAAATCCACCTTTAAAAGAGAGGAAATAAGAAATACTAATACAATTTGGCATCCCAACATATAGCAAATCATTCCCCCGTTCTATTTGTAAAGAAAAATGTGAGTTCATTTTCAAAAGAACCAAATATTTAGAAGGAACAGATCACAAGGAGAAAACAGTCACTGTGGAGAAGACTGCAGACATGTCTTTGCTGCTTCAGTATCAAATCACTGTTCCCTTCCTTGAATGTGCACTGCCATGTGAGGCCATTTCCTCTGGCTTATCAGATTTTTTTTTTTTTAAATGGCCAAAAAAATAAAAAGCTGATGTGTTTTTATCAGGATGACAACCTGGTTCAATATATGTAACACAGACTTACTTTAATGTACTGCACGCAGCTGGTTAGCAACATTTACAAACAACCACTGCATGATTTATACAAACAATGAACTCTAACCTTCAGTCAGAAGATGTGTCTGAATGGTAAAGTGAAAGAAAAGACCCACACAGGGACTTCAGTGACAGGGCTGTCCCCTGGCAGGTTTTCTCATCTGAAAATCCCCAACATACTATCATCTCCTGCTTTTATCACAAAGGTGGCAAAAGATCATACCTGTATGCTTAATAGCAGGAAACACATTTTACATTTGTTTCTGTTGTATTAAAAGTCTTAAAATACACCTTTGACGGAAACAGTCTGTAAATGACTTTAATACTTATATAATGACTTTCATCAGTTTTGCTTCTACAATAGTATCACAATTCACAGTTTAAAAGTTCTGAGTTGACAACCATAAGCCTGAGTTATTTTGAATGAGTAAATATCACATGTCAAGAGCCTCAACCAGCGAGCATTAAAATGTGCAACCTGCAAAAGTATGTACTTTTTAAAACCTATTAACACTAACTGTCGATGGGTGAGAGTGATGCAGAAAAAGATAGTGGAACATGTTGTAGATGATGAGTATTTAAGGGATCTTTAGCTTGAAAGTCTGCAGATTAATGCATTTCACCCTCCCTTTACGATTTTTAGACAATTTAATAGCATTGACCTGTGACAGCATCGTACAGCACGCACGAATAATATAATCAAGTATCAACATGAATCGAGATGCTTATCATTATGTCACCAGGTAGCGATCCAAATCAGCATCTTACTGTATAGCTGTTACGTTTTGCACTGTGATTCATGGAGCTTCAATCTGCCATGAGATTGGGTTATGACTTCTCTAAGGCAACAAAAAAGTAATTGTCTAATAAGAAAGAAACAAATCAACTGGAAGTTAATCTATTTGAGATCAATATTGCAAGAATGTTTTCTCCACTTTATTTTCTTTAATCACCTTTGAGAAAAGTCTGGTGACAAAATTTTAGCATGATCACTAAATTGTGATACTTTGTGAGGATCTTCAGACTTTTCCTCTTAGAATGCAGAACAATTACGTTTTTAAGCCAAACCATCATAAAAGCGCTTCAAACTGTAAAATATTTTACAAAAATCTCAATATTTTGTCTGTTCAACACTAGTAAACACTATTTGAGTTTCTTACAGGGATTTTCTCAGGCATGTCTCAGTTTATCGGGTTAGTGCTGGAGGAGATGCCCAAGAATTATTGCTACAAAGTTAGAAATTGAAGCTCACCTTTTAGCTCTTTGGAATATATGGTTGGTGTTTATCTAATGCTGTTTGGATTGTAACAATATTGTTTTTTTCTGTCTGTCTTTGGTTCTAACACAGCAGTAATCTCATTAAACACTTGTCCATCAACCTGCCGCTTAAGTTCTCCCACAGCAAATCCTTTGGAGGGTCTCATGTTCACCCTTATCGGAGAAAATATCCCCTTTTGTTGCTTTCCTCCCACCCTGATAGTTAGATGAGCCCCTCACTCGTCACTCTGAGAGCTGAAACCCCCTCAAGTTCTCTTGTGTTACCATCTGCCTTTAAGTGGATTTGTTCTTTTAGTCTCTCTCCTCAATGCTCTGTCTTTCAACTCTCTCACCATAGCAGAGGAAATCTGATACATGAAGCAGACGATGGTAATGTGCCTGGGCTCATGTAAAAATAAAATTCTCATTATTCTTCACACAGACAAAGTTATTAGCTATCATGAAAATGGCTGGCAGTAAATCATGGTCTGAATCAAGCATGAGTATTAAGCACAGTGTAATTATGATGGAGCCGCTAAAATTGTTCTCTAATTCTGCTGAAGCAAAAATAGAAGCATTCAATGTTGCTTTGCAGGTTACAGCTACAGCATCCAGCTCATTGTTATAAATGGAGAAAGGTCTTATGGGTTGAGCAAGGCTGATGATGTCCATTTTAAAGGTAGTAGAAGTGCTAAATTTTGTAATGGTATGAAATGTGTGTACACTGCTGGACAAGGTGAGGAAACCGGGTGGCAGATTCATTGGCAATCATTCTCCTAGAACAGCCAGTTCACCTTGCTGGAGTACAGTCTCACATTTATAAGTTAGCAGCCTCAAACGCACAAGGTTACCATGTGATTAGCACTTCAAACTACAGGCGGTATGACCCTGAAGACAGCAATGTAGGTCTGTCTGTCATCCATGTTGGTCCTTCTTTGCATCAACATGTTTGCAAAATTATTATTGGAATAATACAATATTGATAAAGTGAATTGATAAAGTACATATGTATATGTATCATATCTCTAGGGCATTTATCTGGCCCTTAAATGGAAGTATCAGTGTAAACCAGGGCAAAGTTGCTAAGTGACTAATTGCTATTGCTACAATGAAACAATCTGTTAAGACGTCAGACATGTAGTTAAAAAGCTACGGGAGATTTTGGATCAACATGTTCGACAACACTCTCCACTGCCAACACCAAAGCTCCAACTGAGGGAAAATCTTTCAGAAAACTGAAAGCTGAAGGATATCTCTGTGGGCTGTCACAGAGACTGTTCAGACAGCAAATCACTTTGATCATAAACATTTGTCTACAGATGCTTATAGGCTTCTTAGAGCCACATGTGCTCAAGAAATTTTTGTATATTATTTTTTAGTATAGTAAGTTTTTATTTTTTATTTTCTATAAACTGCCAAACTGTGTTGAACTGTCATCCCATTATTTTAGCTGGACGGCTCCTTGGATTGTATACCATCCATGGTATCTGCAACTAAACTTACCGAGTTGCTGCAGTTAGCCATAAGGAAACAATCGAAACTTGATTTTTGAGCCTTACACTGGTCTGCTGTGTTTTTGTTACTGTTGTTGAAACTCTATACCTGTGGTTTTCTGTTGCTGTTTAATCAAGTTTACACAATACAGTTAAACCTGGTTTAGGAAAGAAATTTTCTTGAAGATAATGTTTGTCATTAAAATCTTTCACTGCAAGTATAGAAGTGGATATTTTACAAGAGAGATTGCTTTTTGTTTATCTGTGATCACAATGAGTAGTCATCCGGTTCTACATACCCACAGTATCTTGTGGTTATCTGGTTTAACTAACAGTCTGAGGTCTTGCTTAGAGGTACTGCAGTAAATCAATCCAAGTTTTCCAACTCTACATATGAGTGTGTTCTTGTTAAACGAGTCAAGCTGGCATCAGAACCCCAGAATTGTGCAGTTTGTGCAGTTCATCTCATTGTGCAGTAATTCAGATGCTGCAGTTAATGCGCGAAGGGAGACTGACAAAAAGGGGAAGAATACTGACCAAGTGACTGCATAAATGAACCTGATCAATGTCACTGCCACATCATCAAAGCACAAGTTTTAGTGTTATTCTTTCAGATGTAACTCTGGCAATTCAGCAGTCAGAACAAACAAGCTTTAGAATAAGTTTCTGTTTTAAGCTACATAAGTATCCTCTTATGCTGGGCTTTCACCTGTCGCATCTTTTAGCTCAAAATCCAACCGGCTCTGGAGGTTTGCTATGGCGATACAACCTGGAGTAACACTTAAAATCAAGTGTTGAATTCAGAGCTACCTTGCTAAACCACTAATCCTGCTTCATAGTACAGACCAAGCCATTCTTTTTTGGGACATGAAAGATTATATTACCCATGCTTTTATACAATCCAGAGTAGCAAGACTTTCCTTCATTCCTTGATTTGCTCACTTGTTATGAAACCCACCCCCTATATATGAAGGCTGGATATTGCTGACATCCATCCAACTTGGGAAGCAATAACCTAGTAGATGACCTACTTTAAACCCCCGAAAGGAAATAAACAATACTGAGGAAGGAAAGAAGTTGCCCAAGGGGAGATAGGATATATCTGTTAATATCTGCTTATATGTCAGTGTGCATTTTTGCCACCTGAGGTTTTGAATATACTCACTGAAAAATAAAGAGACATAATCTTTTTCTTTCTTTTTTTCATAAATACCACATAATTTTATCTTTTTGACAAACCAGCAATCACATGTTAAGAAGGTTTTTACCTTCTGTTGTTTGACTGGAGAACCAATCATTTCAGAGTCAAACTTGGGATTCAAGAACTTTCTCAATATAAACTGCAGATGGATCTGGTCATCAGTGTAAAATCCAAGAATAGGTTCTCTTCAGATACAGATAATGGCCTCTCCTCTTTAATTTTCTCCATGATAATAAATGTCACATAATTTCCTCTTGTCCATTTGCCAACTTTTTTGTGCAGATGTCCTAATCTGTTCTCAGATGTAATGGCACTGAGTATTTTCAGCCCTGTGGAGAAACAGGGATGGATGATAAAGCCATTTACCCCCAGTGACTGCTCATGCTTCTTGTTAATCAGTTTCCCCTCCATGTAATGTAATGGGATCTTGTATGGCCCCATGTAGAGAAATTTCATTTTCACTTTCCTCTTTCTGAGAAAGAATGCAGGATCAGCTGAGATTAGGGGGATTTGGTGACGTGTTCAAGGACACCTAACTTTAGGAGATATAGTTGCTGGGAAATCTCACAAATATTTCTTTCTTCACTGCAGCAATAATTCTTGGGGAAAAGACACAAATGAGTTAAACTATGTTTTCAGCTACCTTTTGATTACTTAAGTACCAATACATCAATACATATAAAATCATTCATTACAAATCCTGATCATCAAGAAATATATGTTTCCTTTTTATAAATGTAATACCTCAAAAACAGATGCAATCCTCTTGAAATATAATATTTCTTATTCAGAATTGATATTAGGATCTTCAAAAATGCAACCTCAGAAGACTTTTAAAAAGAAAAAAATTTTCAATTCCAGGAAGCTTTTTTTCCCAGTGCCTTATCGAAACTGCAATCTTTACGAGTTGTCAAGTGCTCAGCGACAAAGCCAAGAAGGTTACCACTATCAAATCCTCCCAGTTAAGTGATCATATAAGTCATCTGTTGATTGATTATTATTGTGCACCTTTGTTATTTTATTATGTTGGCAAGCCAAGGGACTAAGGATGGGAATGAGCTTTTCTATAATCTTGCTTATCTGCAATATATATGTATATCAGTATGTACTGTCCCTTTAAAAAAAACAACCAAATCAACTTAAACTCAAATTACAACGCATGTAAACGTAAATTGTGTAAATTACTGTCCAAACAGCTGAAGAGAAATTAGATTCATATGAGCATTACCAAGATAACATTATTCTCAAGTCTTCCTTGTTAATAAGCAACAATATCAACATAAAGAGGTAGCAAGGGTACACACATTATGTGCAGCTCTTTTGGTAATTCAGGAGCTCATAACGTGTTCAAGACCAACATGACAACTTTTGCAACACAGCTGATTTGTACGCCATTTTGCTGGATACATTGGTTATTTGGTTCATGGTTCACTTTGTTAGGGTTACAAATATGATCATGGCTACCAACCATTGCTCTAATGGACACCATGTTTTCACTTCACATGCAGGTGCTCACACCACTAGATTTTGGGATGGGGTCTGCATTTTAGACCCCATCCCAACTAAACTTTTTAAGGAAGTTTTTCCCTTAATTGATACATCTATACTGGATCTGATCAACATATCTCTACTGACAGGATATGTACCTCAATCGTTCAAGACCGCTGTTATCAAGCCTTT
>JAOXYM010000016.1:12744212-12759080 GCA_028567055.1 Leptatherina wallacei | reverse complement strand
TGGATGGATGGATGGATGGATGGATGGATGGATGGATGGATGGATGGATGGATGGATGGATGGAAGGATGGACGGACGGATGGATGGATGGACGGATGGATGGACGGACGGATGGATGGATGGATGGACGGATGGACGGATGGACGGATGGACAGATTGATGGACAGGTGGAAAAGACAAATAGAGGTGCATTCTGTATTTTATAGCCTATATCGGGGACGCAGATGTTGAGTTGCTTTCTTTCTTGGAGGGGAGACAAATTACCCCTGATCTCCAAATGCTTAAACATGTCAGACTACTTTCTGAAGAGTTTTCTGTCGGGTCAGATCTTATTATGTCTAACTGCACTTATTCACAAATGCCACAGAGTCCTTGAACTTCTTACCCTGGTTTCTTATCTAAGTTACAGACACATCCACTTGTGTGCAAGGAGAAAGATTAAGGAAGATTTTAGATGAAGTCACAGTATGCTGCATACCAGCCATCTTAGGGGACAGCAGTAATAACAATAAAAATCCTTTACAGTAGTGTACAAAGCTCATTGAGTCACTTTCAAAGATAATGAAATAATAAGTCAACAAGCCTCTAAAGAGAACAAAATAATGAAAATCTAGCCCTCAGCTTTAAGTCTTTTTACACACAAATCCATCAACAGTGAGAAAAAAGCAAACATCTAGTAAAGATTATACACCACAAGCAGTTTAATTGAAGGCAAAGCAAGGCAAATTTAATTGTATAGCAAATTTCATGTACAAGACAATTAAAATGAAGGGAATTGAGAGTATGGAAGAGAAATACTTTCCACTAATATATATTATCTAAAAACAGTATCCAAACATATAGCCTCAAACATTTTAAAAAGTTCTGAACAAGTCTTTAATATTATTGAAATATAATATGTATACATTTTACATATCACATGTCCCGAATAAGATAAGGCTGTATTAATAATACAGTACTAAAGTTGAATATTTGCATTGTTCTCTTTTTTGCGATATAGTCACCAGAGTGAAGATAATAGTCCAGGTCATTTTTCTTTGTACAGAAACACTGTGTTGACCGGTGACAGGTCTAAGCACAAAACACCTGCTGATGCCCTCAGGAACACTTCTGCTACAGTCTCTAGCAGGTCTATTCATGCCTGTGTCCTTAACCTGCGATGCACTGGATTCTGTTTTATTTATTCTGAGTGAGCTCAGCATGTATCAGCCATGTAATAGCTGGAAGAAGGATGATGGAAACATGAGGCTGGCTGGTAAAACAAGGTTAACCAATGACACAGCAGGGATGTGGGAGAAAACCAAAATCTGGATGCAGCAGCGGTTTGTAGAGATTACATGAATCTACAAACTTGTCCCTTATAGTGTGTTATCTATTAATACACAATCTTGTCTATCAGTATCAGTCATCTTAGTATATCTGCAGATGAAATCCTACAAAGCTGTTCTTGAATATTGACAGAACTTTTTTAAATGTGGGATGTTCGGGCAACTGGTCTGTTGCTGTTGGGGGCAGGTGGATGAGATTTTCTAGGTATGAGAACAAGGCAGAATTTCCTCCACAGTACTGAAATTTTTTCATGACTCACACGCTGATGCTGTAGAATCCCACAATGATCTTTGACACAGGTCTTTACGACTCTGATGTTGACACCATCTAGACCTCCAGCCTTGCTCTGCCACCGTTTCTCCGGCTGCGTCTTCGTCTGACTACTGGAGATAGACAGGCGGGAGGGGAAGAAAAAGAAGGTGTCCCTGTGTCTGGAAGGAGAGGAGATGTTGGTGTGACTGATTAAATCCATGGCTGAGGTGCAGGGTGATGCTGTGGAGGGTTAACAGTGATGCTGTGGGTTCAGGGAGGGTGTGAGGTCTGTGGAGCTGGAAGCAGGTAGAAGAATGTTAAGTGTTTTGAAATGAACCATTTGGAAAAAATGTTCAGCTCATCGGCTCTATCCAGACATCCACCTTCTCCTTGAAGCCTGTGACCTTTTTCATTCCTGACCGCAAATCCCTCACATTGTTCAAATGGAGTTTGTTTTCAAGCTTTTTCCTATTTTATCTTCTACTTCAGCTGTTTCTGAACTCTATCTTTCTAGCTCACTAAACTGCCCCCCCCCCCCCAAACCGTCCCCCCCCCCCCCCCCCCTTCAGAATTTGTTCAGCTTTCTGAGACCACCTCCCCAAAATCCACCTTTTCCCAGTGCAGGATGAGAAAGGAGCTGGATCCATATCTTTTATTTATTTGGTGTAGCAGCTGTTAAACTGTATGAAAAGATCAGTAACAGGAAAGGGTGAGAATAAACTCATCAAAGTAACTCAAGTGAACTTTTTCTGTAGATAATCTGGATAGAAACTCATAGCAGTTCAGTGTCTTATAGGCACCGATCCTCTCCTGATCAATAACGTGTCCAGGATTACAACGTGTGTTGTTATAAAAAAAAAACAATTAAAAAAGCTATAATATGTCACTGCTTGTGTTGTCTCTGTCTATCCATATAAAGTGTGAAAGCCAGGTAGAGAGAGGTGTTGGAGTCAAGATGCTACTGCATCCATTGCTCAGCAAAACACATAATACTGCATACTCGATATTCCCACTGTTTACTACACACACATACACGCACACAACCACACACACTATCACTGTACTAAGGAGATAGAGATGGGCAGCCTTGAGTAAATCAATTACGAGGTTCACTGTCAAATTGAAGGCCTTAAAGAGGGCACCATAACAATATCAGCAGCAGCCTGCAAAAAGCAGCCACCACTAAATCAGTTCTCTGCATAGGAAGATAGAGCGAACATCCATGGAGGAAGCAGAGAGGTCCTGGGAGGAGAAGACGATGATTGAGCAGATGTCCTTGTTTGTCCACAGGAATAAATACTGACGTTAATACGGCCCCTTGTGCTTATCAGGAGCACCAGCAGGGAGGACACTTTCCATCATTCACAGTCTTTTTCTGCTTTGTTTCACTCTCTCAGTTTCTCATTTTCTGTCTCTGCCAATATCTATATTTATACCCCAGCCATGACCATTTATGTCCATTTACTCGTGATGGAGTGCTCCTGAACACGACTGCAAACTGTCTTTAATAAACAGTTAGCAACTTTGAAAATAAATGAGCCGAAAGTTAAAGTTATTTTGCTGGCTATATCTTACTATTCAGAAGTGACCATATTTGGTAATGTGAGCTGGAAAAAAAATTGGGCACGTGATTGGAAAAATGAATAGATTTTATTTGTATAGCATCCATTCAAAATGAAATCCATCCCTCGGCACTTTGAATTATCAAGTTAAATTTGAGTCTGGTTTGCTACAGTCAGATCAAATACTATTTCATTCCAGTTCAATGCAGTTTGTTCTAGCTCACTGCAATCAATAGCATTGCACTTGCGCACTGGCCTCACATCTGACGTCAGAGGACTGTGTTTATATTTTATATAAAGTCTGTTCCATTCCTCCTTCCATGCTCTGGTATCTTGAGCTATCCTTGGTGCTGAACCATGGGTCTCTTTGACTGTTGTGACGCTTTCTTTTGATCTTTATACTTCTGTAGCACATGTTTTATTTCTTTTCATTTGAAATAAATGAATTCTTTTTCTATTTTCTCCCCTTTCTTTATGATTTCATTTTAAGCTGCTTTCCTTGCTTTTGGTTAAATACAAAACCAGACTGGGACTATGTTGCTCTGTGGTGCTGCTGTCCATGGTGCTGAACCACTTGGATCATTGCACATACTAATTATATTTCCTTCTGACCACCAGCTTTCTTTTCTTTTCTTTTTTTTCATGGTTCTCTTTCAGTTTTGTTTTTTGGTGAGGGAATAAGCCTAAGATAGATTGAACCCTTGGCAAGGCTGTATTCCATGGTACCCTTGCAGTTTTAAGTTTCCTGCCAACTTTGTTTGCTCAGTTAGAGTATAAAAACTTTACCCTGATTATTACAGGTTTAAATGTTAAACTAAGATTTTCAATCTCCCTGTTTTAGAGCGACTAATGAGACAAAGTGACAACTAAGTCCTGTGTGTGGTAGTTCAGCACCATAAGGCAAAGCAAAGCTCTAATTTGGAAACAGATTATTTAATCAGGCTAATTGGTTTGTTTGCCAACTCCACAATGTAGATGTGGAGAGAAACTCTTTTGGAAAATTCATTAAATTACTGACCAAAGCTCAATTAAACAGGCTCCACTGCTCCATAATAGTTTGTGATGAAGTAAACAAACCATGCAAACGTTTTGATAATATGTGGTGTTAAAGGAGGAAAAATTGTTTGGAGTGAAGTTATCATACAAACATCCAGTAAAGATTAATAATGTTTTTACACCTCATATTAATGTTTAGTTAATAATCAAGTTAATCCAATGAAAGGTCTTCAAGAACTCGACTAACTCTACACAAATGTGGGCAACAAATGTGATTTTCAGATTATTTACACATGTGATTTCCTCCCTGCAAGTCCCTTTTTAAATGATGATAAATTATAAATCAGAAATACGAAGAGCGAAGAGTCTCTCTCTCTCTCTCTCTCTCTCTCTCTCTCTCTCTCTCTCTCTCTCTCTCTCTCTCTCTCTCACTGTGACAGGCATCAAAAATACCACTAAGGGAGCGCAGATCAGCGCTTCCACCACAAGGCTGATGTCCACTGTTCCAATGCG
This sequence comes from Leptatherina wallacei, assembly GCA_028567055.1. NCBI lineage: Eukaryota > Metazoa > Chordata > Actinopteri > Atheriniformes > Atherinidae > Leptatherina > Leptatherina wallacei. The sequence goes on along the minus strand of JAOXYM010000016.1, from coordinate 12,754,428 downwards.
TAAAGAGCCCACAGACAACTGCTTTCTCCTCCAGACAGACACATCGACACTGGGGTGACAATGGGTAGATGTTTTTTTCTATTCTTGGTCCCAAAAAGCGATGCTGGACTAATTTGACTTTACATGTCTGTGACAGGATCGTAGTCAGTTATCTTTTTTTCCCCCTCCCCACCCCCTAGAAACACCAATCAACAAATTTCTGCTCTGAGTCAAAAAGCAGGAAGAAGATGTGGATTCTTTACAATGCCGACTATTCAAAGTGTTTTTTTACTATTTGGAGCCAGTGGTGTTTGTATTGCGCTGCAGTGATGTGTTTGTTATTGTCCCCTGTCTGGACGGACGACGCTTGCCCCTTTTCTTGCATCTGTGCCAGTGACTCGGGGACGGTGACCTGCCTTCCCGATGGGGAGGAAACTGAGCTACCAAGAGAAATACCGGAGTGGACGTTTACTTTGATACTCCAGGGCAGAAATATCTCAACTTTACCTCGTGGTGCGTTCAGTACCAACGGCACAGAATTGGAAATGATGACATTATCGCTGTCCTATAACGGGATACAGACTATTGAACCGTATGCTTTCTTGGGACTCCCCCGTTTACATGTGCTGGATCTGAGCCACAATCAGTTGGAGTCTATCTCAGCCAGGGCTTTCCACGGATTACCAGAGCTGCGCTCTCTTTACCTAAATAACTCTCTTCTGCCTTCTGCTACGGCACAACTTTCAAATGCCCTTAGCGCACAAAGTTTGCGCAACCTCCACAGATTAGAGTTAGCAGGAAACAAGCTGAAGTCGATCCCCCTGGAGAGATTAGATATCTATAACCTCCACACATTGGTGCTGATAAATAACTCCATAGAGAACATCGAAAGGGAAAACATAACTAGTTTGTACCAAGAAAGACGCATACGCGTCTACTTGTATTTAAATCCGTTTCGATGTAACTGTGACCTGGAGCCGTTTTTCTACTGGTTGAAGAACTCATCCCAATGCCCAGATGCTGGGCACCTCCTGTGTAGTGAGCCGGAAGCCAAGAGGGGGATCCATGTGGAAAAGCTCCGGGGAGAAGACGTGGATTGCTTAAACGAGAACCTGGAGGCGGTTTCATATGTGTTCCTTGGTATTGTGCTAGCCCTGATTGGAGTGGTGTTTCTAATGGTCCTGTATCTCAACAGAGGAGGAATCAAACGGTGGCTCAACAACATCCGAGATGCGTGCCGAGATCAGATGGAGGTCTATCATTATCGTTACGAGCAGGACTCAGACCCGAGACTTGCTAATGTGGCTGTTTAACCTACTGAAACCTCAGTCTAGTGCTGTGCAGTGACAGGGCAGTGGGGACAACGTGTTGGTGTAAGAACTCTTCAACTAAAAAACAGAGGTTTAAAAAAAGAAACAGTTAAACAGTTTCGTCGTTTTCAGCAGCTGGCCTATGAACTGCATGTCTCACTTTGGGATACACACAGAACCAAAGATAGCTAAATAACTAAAAGAGACTATAACGGTCAACTCGGACAAATGAAACTTGTAAACAGTATTGTACATATTGTATATAAACATTTACTTGAGAAAAGAATACATTGTATGTATCATCTAACTTATGTTAGTTGTCAGAAACCTTTAGTATTATTTATATTGTAAACAAAGTGACAAACATTGAGTAAATAGCTAGAGATATTTTTTCTTTTCTTTTTATTTGAACAGCTGGAATAAAGTGGTGGATCAGTGTTATTACTGGAACATGAGTTCACTGCAGGCTTTTATTCCATGAGGAGTGCATAATTCATATAGCTAATGAGAGGAAAAATGGTATGTTTGTTGGTGTGCCATGTTTGTTTAAACTATAGGCACTATAGTAAACTATCACGAATAATCACAAACCATTCAGAGTAATTTTCTCCTTTTTTTAATCAACTTCCTCTTCAAGAAATAGCCTCCATTCTCTGGAAAAGAAAATTTATTATTTGACTCCAGGTTGGTTTTTATCAGTAAAGCAGTAGAAAGGAAAGAGACAGATTCCAACCATACACGTGACTGTATGCATAGAAGACCAACTAATACACAAATAAAAGGGTCAAAATAAAAGTGGTGAATTAGCAATGTCCATGTCTGTACTTTTTATCATCACTGTCAGGGAATTTTGCGATTTTGCAGCATTGTGCCAGATATTAAATAGTACAAATCTTATGGTAGTTTAGAAGCAAGTGTGTGTGTATGCATTCATATCTTTTGAACAATCTTAACATCTCATATTGCCAACAGGGTTCACTACAGAAGGTTTAGATGAACTTAACTGAGTGTGAGTGTAATGGGTAAAAGGCTGACAGAGGACTGCTCAAAAGGATATGACGGAGGGGCCATGCAGTGTTAATCTCATCAGAACTGTGACTTATAAACCATAGAGAATGAGGATTGGCCTGTTAAGCGTAGCTTAGAGCTCATCAACCCAATTAACAAAAGGTCTACATTAAGATCACAGAGATATCGGAACCAAGGTCAAAAATTATAAGCTGAGCGAAGAAATGTGTGGCTGTATGCATGGCTGTAAATCAACCTGCAAAGACCGATGTAAGGACAAGAATTATTAAAGGAAAAGCAGATTTGCAATTTTTGTTTGATAAACAAGTTTGACTGTTCTCTTAAATCAAAGCAGGAGCAATTAAACTTGTTAATGGGAATAAAGGGCTTGAAAAAACGAAATGTAATCAGAGTGATGTGATTCTATTGATAATAATTACCCATTAATTCCATTCTCTGTACCCGCTTACTCCACGTATGGGTGGAGATTGCAATAACCATGGATACTACTGTAGATTCAAAGTGTTAAAATGGTTCTTTTATTGGAAGCTTGAGAACAAAAATAGGAGAGGATCTCCTCTGATTTATCAAAAATGTATTCTAATTGGGGTTAAGTAGGTAAAGCAATGCAGCTCTGGGCTCAGGGGAAAGGTCGTGCAGCCTGAGCCCCGAGCCTTGGATGTGATCACATTTGACTGTGTTTCCGCACAAAAACAAAAAAAAATTCCTATGTACAAACATTGTACAAATGGCAAATAAACGTAGCTTATTTTATCTTCTTAGGCTGGTGAATGCCTCGTACAATGGGATGGCTTGACACGCAACTGAGTCTAATTGGCCAATTATCACTGAGTGAGCATGCCACCCATTGCTCACATGATAAATCAGGATGTGCTGTTCAATGTGTGTGAATGATGACTTGAGGCGAGTATCTAATGCAACAGACTTGACTGATAACTAACCTGATAATTCTTGGTTACATTTTGTTCTTGCCTATTTCACTCTATGTACATCTAACTGGTGATGTCACTCTATATATATCAACTGATGACTCTTAGTTACGTCAGGTTCTTGCTTATCTATCACTCTATGTGCTGGGACAGTTCTAGCTGAAGGACATACAGACAGAGGTGAAACAGTTCAGAACATAACCAAGCATTACAAAAGCAATAAATAGAAAATCCTTCAGTAAATGACATGTAATAAGTAGATAGGTGATCGATCTTTGTTTTCACTTGAAATTTGTAAACTCGTGATTAAACTATTTCATTTTGTCAGCTGTGGAGGGGGCACTTTTATGTAACAACAGACATCAAAATGTGACACTCTGCCATTTGGTTATTTGCGACTGTACCATTCACTGTCATGTTGTATACAAAAACTTGAGATAAACGTAATCATCAGGACAGCTGTGTCAAAGGATAGAAGCATTTGTGTGCTGTACATGCATGTCACACATAACAGGAGTCTGTGATTCTGCAAAGGCGCAACATAAGGGTTTAGTTGTAAAAAACATTTCTTCATTAGTTATTCTTTTTTTTTCTTTTCAGAAGTTTCCTAACTGACAGACACCTCCTAAAAGCATCTTAGTGGCCACCTTGATATGTACTGCCTGATAAGAAAATGTTATGGAAAGGGGCTTCACTGCTTCCCTTATTCTGTACAGAGCAGACAATGACTCTCAAAATGCTGCAGAAATATTCAAAGCAATCCTTCTGACAGCTTTTGTGAATCTTTCTTTTTTTTTAACTTTTGGTAAATTACCAGCCTCGGTAATGAAGCAATGTTTCATATCTGATTATATTGATAAAGAATACTAGTCTGCAAGGGGCTGCGTGGTGGGGGGGATGGTTAGTACCGTCATCTCGCAGCAAGACGGTTGCTGGTGGAACCTTGGCTGGGGGGTTTGCATTTTCTCTCAGTGCATGAGTGGATTCTCTCCAGCTTCTTCCCACATTTCACACATGAACATAGATAAGAATTTATACAGAACACCAAACTGGAATTTTAATGTAATGTAGTCATTGCGCTTTATTTTGTGTCTGAACCAAGTTTGGATATTTTTTTTAAAAGTGCAAGAATCATTTAAAGGTAAACTAATAAATCATAGCTTCTACTGTACAGGTGGTAGATGTGAGTGGGTTTAATTTAAAACCCAAGTCATGATGTTTTCCAACCATCCCGGTCAAAGTTAGAGCAATATGAAAATATGCAAATATACAAGATTCAAAAATTTACACAAGATACAAAATTTCCATCCATTCCAGAAATATACATTATCCATTACTGTATTCCTCCATTACTGCAGGCTATATCATAACAACACATTTCAAAACATTTGGGACAGTGGAGCTACATTTGCTCTTACATCACTTGAAAGACATTCTGGCACTGAGGAAACCAAGTGATGAGGCTTTTCAGATGATTTTACTTTTGAGCTAATTCTTCCTAGGAATATGTCTTAAATTGTGCAACAATATGGAATTGTTATTAATAACTTCAAAATTCTCCACACATTTAGCATTGAAGACAGGTTAGAACTGCAAATGGGCCAATACCAGTTCCCTCTTTTTCTTCACGACATAGTTTTATTTTGTCCTGTTGAAAAATTCATGGAAATCCCTTATAAAGATGTGATCTTGAAGGCAGCATATATTGTACTAAAATCTCAACATACTCTGCTGCATTAATGCTGCCATCACAGAAGTGTAAATGAGCTTTGCAGAGAGCACTGGCACACTCCAATACCATGTCAGAACCTGGATGATAATAAGTCCTTATTGGAGTGGTGTTTCTAAGTCCATCTCTGTTACAAGCCAAAATAAAAAAGCTTACTTTCGAATGCACTCACTTGATGTTTTCTGTATGCTGACTTTGTATTTCAAGAAGTTTTTTTTCTCTATTTTCTAGGATTTTTGGATGTAAATAAAGAGGTAGATCCAACACAATGTGCTGCCGCTGGTTGAACAGAAACATCATGCCTTTTTTCAAAGTATTGAGACTTCAACTTTTAGACCTCTGTCTGTCTATGTCTATGTTTTCTTTCATTTTTCTACATTCTACTCACAAATACAGCAGCTGTCAAAGACTTCCTTTCTGCCCCTGCACCACCTCCATCTGCTCGCCTCTCTTGCTCTTCTTCATCCAGGTAAATGACTTTATTCAGTTGAGTGACTTTGTAAGGACGCAGGAACTGGGTTTAAGCTGAGCGCAGCAAAAGGGCAGAACAGAGAAAGAAAGATAAAGAAGGGGGGAGACAAGAAAGATTCATTAGAGTTCTTTAGTCCAGGCACCAAATGTCCTTTCCTTATGCAAAGCGATGACTCATCGTCATGCTCTATATATGAATGTCTGTGAGGGCAAAGCCTTACTGCAAACTGGGGGAAATGTCTGAAGCCAGGATGTTTTTTTTTACCCCGTTGCACCACTTCTGCTTTCAGAGATTTCACTTTCATTATATGAGAATGTGAGCCTCAGTCCATTTACGAAACAACCTCTATCTTTCCTTTACATGGACCATTTTCATCATGATGTGCAGACTGATTGAATGGTATCTTTGAGCATGCATTATTAGAGGCAGACTGAAGTTGCTGTCACATTAAAACTGTGAGTAAATGTTCCCTTCCTGTCCAGGTGAAATAATGTGATATGGAAATGATCGTACTAATCTGCAGTCTGCTGATTATTTGCAGTAGATAGCTGGATTCCACTTTGCTGTTGTCTGAAGATAGGAAAAGGAGGCTAGCATTATAAGAGAGTAAAGGGAGCAGTGTTGCTGCAGGCAGGAGGAGGTTGAAAGTGAAATCTGGCTCATTTGAACAGCCACAGTTACTCTTTCCATATTATCCGATGTCAGAGAACTCAGTGGCAAGAGAAGTGTAATAATTGTGTGCATTACATCATGTGTTTCGGATTCTGTCATGTATGGATCACCAAGCAGAAAACATGATTCTTTATGACCTCTTGCACTGCTGTAAGTGACCTACACATGAACAGCAGAGCTCTCTTCTGGATGCCAAAGCTCTTTTTCCTTTTCATGCATAAATCTGCAACAGATGTGACAGTTATAATAAATTTATTTAGCTCCTGATTTGTTTTGTTTTTAGAAGTTTTGTCAGCATGCCTCTCTTCAAAAGTCAAACACTGACATTGATTATAATCATAGGAAAAAGCAGCTAATTTATGGTAAAAGGAACCAAGCTGAATTTAGGGAACAATGGCATCAATAAATCTTGTTTGTTTATTTTTCCAGAACAACTCCATTTTATTCAAGTTGTTTTCTATCCCTTATTTTCCACTGATCATCCACTACCCATCTGTTGTGGCTCTTTGCCTACTCAGTGGGGAAGACATCTCTAGTAGTACCACTGTGAAAAGGAGACAGCAGTTGTTCAGGAAGACCAAACTATCTGACATTGTAGCTTATTTCTTTATATTGGCTTTAGAATAATGCTTATTAAAGCTCACAGAGGCAAAAAGTGCAAAACAAACGACTGAAAATTAAATGTATTTTCTATCAGTCACCTCAACACTGATGATGAGCACAGCTAACCTGGAAAGTTGGAAAGATGTCACACTTTGGTGCTGAATTGGCATTGCGTATAAAAATAACATGCACACATTACAAACTGCACAAACGCTAATATTTTGCATACATTTTTTACTCTCAGTTTTAAAGGTATAATTTTTGTGTTCAAAAGGTTCCCTGTGCATACAACTTTGTAAATACAATTTTTAACGTTTTTTTAGATAAATGGAGTATTTTTTCTCAAAAATGAAACAAAGGATTAAAATAAATACCAACAATTGAAGCAAATATTTAGTAATCATTAAAAATAGTCAGAGATTAACAGAAGGTAGCTACTGCATTATGACGATGACCCTAAACACACAGGAATGTCACATTACTAAAAACATTAGACTTCATATACTTTAGAAACCATGTTATCTTTGACTCAGTTACTCACAGTAAAAGAAATGTTTAACAGCGGTGCCCACACTTTCCACTGAACATCAAACACTAAAATAAAGTTTCCCAAAAAGTCAGTTTGATTTAATATTACTAATTGAATTGGGATTGAATCTAATTCTGGTTAATTTTAGAGGGCTGCCTGGTGGTGTGATGGTTAGGAGGGGTTTGAACAGTGATCTTTCTGTGTGGAGTTTGAATATTCTCTCCAGCTTCCTCCCAAAGTCCAAAGACATGGTTACTTTAAATTTTTCCTAGGAGTGAGTGTGGGTGTGAATGATTGTTTGTCTCTCTGTGCTGGCCCTGCGATAGACTGGCAGCCTGTCCAGGATGTACCCTGCTTCTTGCCTGCTAATTGCTGGAATAGGCTCCCATGACCCAGAATTGGACTCAGTGGTATAAAAAAAATTGATTAATAAATTTAGAGGCAATTATTTCTATGAGGTTCTTAAAAGTAAATCAATTTGATAAGGGTAGTAATTTATGGAAATGAATGTCAACCTTTGCTCCATTCAAGGTGAAGTACTGATATCAGGACTATCATTCTGTGACTAGTATTGAAAGCTTTTGGTGTAAACTGTCATTGTCATTGTTCATGCTTTTTGATCTTGAAGAATTCAAACTTGATCCAGATTTTGTTGCATTAAAAACATTGCCCTGGGTAGAAGAGCTGAGGGCATGTCAGCAATGGCCAGTTTAGTCATTCATGAAACATACTCAGCTCTGAGTTAGGGAAGGCTTAGCCATTCGACAGTTGCAGTGTACACCTCTACACATTTTCTTCCCATCCTAATTGTTACCGCGCATGCTTGGTACTTCTGACAAGTTCTTATGAGATTAATTAAGCTTTAATTTAAACTGGGAAAGTTTGTTTGTTTCAGGCAAAGTCATTAACTGGCACTTGATGGTAATGTCATACAAATGGAGCTCATTAGGCAGACTCCCTGGAGCTTGCAGAAGTGAATCTCTTGTCAGGGTCCTGTTTGATTTTAAATGAATTCTCAGGGAATACAGTGCATTTGATTTGTCATCATCACTGTGTTTTGTTTTTACCTCTAACATCCAAAACTCACAAGCAGCAAATGTGAAGTTTCACAAAACCAGAGAATCCTTGAAAAACACTTCAACTGGACTATTTAATCAGTGACCACTCCCATTTGTTCCTTGGCGAGGCTATTTGTTATGAATTGGTTTGTATGAATACTGACTGATGACAGCAGATTGGCTCAAACTGATTGTCTGTGAAATGCCCTGAGAGGACATTGTCATGAATTGGTGCTATACAAATAAATCTGATTTGAACTGAATTGAACCACTCTGAGGTTTTAAATGGTCTTCTGAAATATATCCAAAACCAGAGAAGATTTTCAACCAAGTGGTTTTTTTCTACTTTTCCATCCCTCAGGACTATAGTCCTGGCCTTGATCTTGATTCATCCAAGACTATTAATGAGAAAAACTGACATGTCAATCCACCTTTGGAAACCACGTTATCTTATGAGCAACTCATAACTACTTTTTTGTTGACTTGGAACATGTGAAAAAAACTGAAGAGATGCTGTATCCATGTCTGAGTGTTTTTATGAGCAGTGAGGAATACACATACCAGCGACTGATGAATAATCTTCAAACACAAATTCTATAATACAGTTTTGATTTAAGCTTCACAGAAAGGCTGATGAACCATGATCCAAATACAACATGAAACCCTGAAACCATGATTTATAAAACAAAAACAATCTGACTCATTACTTTAACTGATCTCTAAATGATGAGATATGAATTCAACTGGAACTGAATCAGTTTATGGAAAAGAGAATCAGGGTGTTATATTCTAATAAAAAATAGATCAATGTTTTAAAAAAGAACATATGCTTTAGGTTTGTTAACTATAGTGACGACAAGTTGAATGAAGAGGTGCGACTACTCCATCTTCCACGCACCTTTTTTATAAACACATTAAAGAGGATCTCGTCATGTTAGTCATATTCTTAAGGACACCTTTAAAAATAATATCCCAACCTTTTTTTCATCACTAAAGTAGCTTTTAAGCTGATTTAGAAATATTTAAATGGCTCATAATCATTAAATAATCATTACTCATTCTAATTGTTCAGAAGTGACGACAGCTCATTAAATCTTATTACCATTATGCACACATCCACTTTAGCTCTGTAAATAATCTGTCAGTGAGTCAGTTTGCAGCAAAAGAGGGAATGCATAAGACAGCTTCTCATTCAAATGACTGTGTAAAAAAATGTGCAGTCTCAGCATTGTGAATATTTCATGCTGTCCTTCATTCAAAAGAAGCTGCTGATCCTCTGACCAGTCATAACACTGGTCCTGTACGGTAGAAACAGAAACATCATCTGCCCAAACAACCTGCCCGTCACTTTCTGGTCTTTTCAAGAGCTTTTCTGTTTTGGTACATTTCTACATGCAAGCACACATCATAACAATATGGTAAAATACTTTGTATTGTAGAATAATTAATATTTTCCCCATTTATATTTGCATTTGGAAATGAATCAAAACTAAATTCTTGCAAAGCAACTATGAATCAACCTTTTTTTTCTCAAAATATTTTTATAACACTCATTTGACTATGAAAATGAACCCAGACTGAACAGACATACCAGACATTTCTGCATTTTACACATGCCAAAATGATAAAAACTGCTAGATTTGGCTAAGTGCTTTAAGACTGAAGTCTGATTGTGTCAGTGACCATATGTCTGCACTATAGATTATTAAATCTTTTTGAAAACATATTTTGGACTTTTCCAGTAAAGTCATTAGGTTGTCAATTACTGCCCTTCTGTGGCCATTTGGCAGCAATACAGCTTCACAAAGCATAGAGGAATAGAATAGAATAGAATAGATAGATAGATAGATAGATAGATAGATAGATAGATAGATAGATAGATAGATAGATAGATAGATAGATAGAT
>JAOXYM010000016.1:12730543-12740689 GCA_028567055.1 Leptatherina wallacei | reverse complement strand
GCTGGAGCCTATCCCAGCAAGTATCAGGCGAAAGGCAGGGTACACCCTGGACAGGTCGCCAGTCTGTCACAGGGCCGGAATTACATAATATTTTTATTTATTTTTACTGTCAATATTTTGATATGATTTTCTATATATTTCAATGTGGCTGCAGCAAAAATCCCCCATCATGTTTTCCCCCCATCATTCTGTTTTGATTGTGTTTTGAACAAAGTGTGTTAGCGTTTGAAAAATGTGCTATAAAAGTATAATGTTTTGCAGGTGGTGAACTAATAACTGAGAGAAGAGTTCATGAATTTTGGTAACTGTGGTTACTGAATGCATTTTATGTGAAAGCAATGAGAAGTGATTCACAGTTCGGTCCACATGGACTTCTGTTTTGCAGACTGTGTTAAGAGTTTTGAACATGTGACTTCAGTTTTGACCAACGCATGTTAGCAACCGAAAAAACTGTATAAGAAAAAGGAAAATATGGTCGATTTTTAAGTGCACAGAGAACACCAGTTGTAGCAATTGGGCCTTTGGGCCTGTCTCCTGTAGCTGTTTAGAGAGGGAGGGGCTTTTTGACCATTTGGCCATTTATTTTACTTTTTAAGGACACTGGTGGCTCATTAATATCACTAAGCATCCCTTCCTATAGCCTCCAGCTTTAATTGCAAGAGTGCACAACCTTTTAATGGATGTGGATGAGATTAATTAGGCTTAAGCTTGAACGGTAAAAGCTTTGTTTGTTCTAAGGAAGGTCATTAAGCAACATCCTTGGGTAGTGACATCACAAATAGGACTCATTAGCAGAGCTCCCAGGAGTCATTTTTATCAGAGGTCACAAGTTCTGTTTGGTGACAAAAAGCCCCTTCAGGGAGTATACTACTGTTCATTGCCAGTGTCATTATATCTTGCTGTTGAGTCAGTTCCTACTCAACAAATTATACAGTGTCAAAAAAATAATCTAAAGAGCCAGGAAACTAAGTTTTCTTTTTCTTTTTTTTTGCCTTAGTTATAATAGTCCTGTGGTTTCCTATTACTAATGAGCATCTAGTCAGAGTTAATAAGTTATGTATTTTTATCAGTCATGTGTGATTATGGGAAACCAACACTACATACTGGTGTATTAGTATGCAAGCCTGGTATTATGATTGCAGTCAAACCCCATGACCATCTGTTAAAGATTTGCTGTGCAGTTTCTCATATTGAAATATGTAATTATCCATTCTCAAAAATAAATGAGTTAGTAGGTCATCCAGAAAAAGTACTCGTTTATTATTTTATAATTACAGAAAATGTACCGTTGAAGAAGAGCAGTCAGTGAGGCTGAAGATGGTAAGATTAATTAGGTTGAAATGTGAACTGCAAAGGGTGTTTTGTTCGTTTGTTTGTGGTTTTCTGTAATGTTAAGGAGTGAATATTGGTGGGGGTTCAGCTGTCAGTTTGAATATTAAATATTGGGTTTGTGCAGTATGTTCAATTGAATTTTGACTGAAACGGATAGCAAATCATTCAATTAATTTTTTTTTACATTGTACACAATATCTTAGCTTAACTGTTTATCTTACTTGAAATTTATTGTTTTAAAGCATATATTTAAAGATACAACAAAGAACACACAAAAAAACCAAAACCCAAACAACAAAAAATTTCACATAAATACCAACATCTATAACTATACATAGTAAAGCAATGGAATTCAAATAATTAGATACACAGTAAAATGTATTAACCCTAGAACACTATCGGTGGGTATATTTCACCCATGCTACATTGGTTTTGAATGGGTAGAGTACACAACGTTAGTGTTGTAGGGTTGATCAAGTGAAACACACTCACCCGTCCTCACCCGTTTAGAGGATATTTCAACAGTGATTAAACTGAATACATGAATGAAGACATGCTTGATGGATCATTAGCTAAAATATGGAAATTGGATACTGAATACTGAAAAAACTGAAAACAATATTGACAGATGGAAGAAATTACACAGTTGCAACTGATGTCACAAAATTCTAGGGAGAATGGGAGTTTGATATATAATAAGTAGGCCTATTACAGATTTCCACAGCTGTTGTTCTTCATCATAAAGTTCAGTTAAATGGGCTGAATCTCTTTAAAGCATTTCTTTATGTCTTAACCCTTTAAAGGCCTGCTCTACCATTTGGTAGAGCATTTTTTTCAATTAGCCTACTATAATCATTTTTTATCAAAAATTTGTGGAAATAAACCTACCATCTTTAACACTTTGGCTATATAATGCAAAAAAAAAACAAAAAACATTTTTTTTATCCCATTACGGTTTAAAATTTTCACCATTTCACTATTGTTACTAGGCCTATATCATTAATTGTCATCTCAACTATTTGTTTAAATGCAAAGAAACATTTGTCTCTTGCTTTCTTTTTTACAGAAGAGTATTAGGGCCACCGAATAAAAGAAACATTTTAAAAATAAAATTCTGAAAAAAAAGTCAGATTTCTGACTTTAATCTCAGATTTCTGACTTTAATCTCAGAATTCTGACTTTAATCTCAGAATTCTGACTTTTTTCTCAGAATTCTGACTTTAATCTAAGAATTTTCTTTTTTTCTTCTTCTTCAGTGGCCCTAATACTCTTCCGTACTTTTTAGTGTAAACTTTAAAGGGTTAAAAAATGAAGTGGAGAAAAAGTTACTTTTAAAGCAGTTTTCACATTTTGCAGAGGACATAATTACACTATTGCAAGTGATCGTTACATGTTGACGTTACATGTTGTGCTCTGCCTAGTCATTTCAATTAAAAACAGAAAGAAAAACTTAAAAAAGAAAAGACATTCCCTGAATAGGAGAGATGCAGATGAGTTTTTGCACATCAATCTGGTTATCTTTAGATATCAAACAGAAATACTAAAACACATTAACAGCTTAAGGGCTCAGATAAGACAAATAACCTCAATTGTACACCCACTAGTATGGAAACCACTCACTAACTGCTGTAAGCCAAAGTTGTTTTCTAAAGCATTCTAATTATTTGAATGTTTAATAGTTTTAATAATTTTCATACAGCCACTGTCAGGAAACTTTGCATTTATTCTCTCATGTGTTCATTACTGGGACGGAGACACAATTTTGTTATGCAGCGGAACTAATGTCTGCATCAGCGGACCTATTTTACGGCAACACTGCCGTCCGTTGCACTAATATGTCGTCCATGTAACGCCAATGCTGTTTGTGTGATTACGCAAAGTCTGGAGTCATTATGTTATGAAAGAATCTTTTTCATCAATTCGCCATAAAGAGATTCACAGGTGATCAATAAACAGGTAAAAGAAATTAGCTTGATGTGAAAATCGGTGTTAATTAGCCTCTTTTGCCAGCATGTTTGCTAACAGTGGATAACACATTGAAAAAAGTTAAATGGCCAAAGTAAAGCATACCAGCTGTATTGTTTAAAGATATCAATACAGTTAAATAAAAATATATATATATAATTTAAAAGTTGTGTGTTCGAAATAGTTATTGAGTAACCTTCAGACCTAATAAACTTTAAATTTGAATGAAAACGGTTGATGTAGGACAAATTAAACTGCTAATCGTTTAAAAATAGAAAAAGTATATCTATGCTGGGGTAACACGTGGATTGTTTTCTTGAGAAAATGTATTTGCTTTTTAGGGTTTATTCATGAATATCTTTTCCAAAGGGGTTTGTTATTTGGCGCAAGCTAAGGTATTTGTAAACTGGCAATTACAAAAGCAAGCATCCCCTTTCTTAGTGTTTTAAAGAGGTCTGCACAGCAGTTGTTCACATCCAAAGCTGTGCTCTTTTTTTGGTATTTATAACAACCTGTGTTGTTCTCAGCAGACTGCCTAAGTCAGTGTTGTAAATTCAAGCAAGATGGCATCCCCTTCGCCCCATGACCGCAGCCGAAAGGAGGTTGAGGATGAGGATGATCCCGTTGAACAGATGATATCCCGCACCGGCTGTGCTGAGCTGCATTATACTGTGCAGGACTGCATGGCTGAACACCAAGACTGGCGATCATGCCAGAAGCAGGTTCAGACTTTCAAAGACTGCATGATGAATTTCCAAAATGCTCGGAAAGAACAGCTCAAGAAGCAAAAGCAGATGGGAACTGAGTCTGCAACCAGCTGAATTCACAAGTCCACACACACAGTGGGATGTGTTCAGTACCTGATCTTAATGTGCAAAGACTACCTGATTTAATCATTTGTGATGGAAATAAAGTGTGAGCAGTGACATGACTTGGACTTTTAAGTGTGTTATGCGTATTTTGGCTGATGAGTGAGAAGAAAGTTAAAAACAGAAGTCCCAAACACATTTTAGTCAAGTTAGAATTGTGTTATTATGTAAAGAGTCCCTTGGATAATTGAAAGTAAAATTTTGTGTTACACATGTTGGCCACCATATTGTTTGAAAAACTGTATTTACCACTGGATTTATGAGGTTATATTACCTAATACGTATTGTAACAAATGCTAATTATGATATTATGTGTAATGTTTTTATCTACCTAAATGAAAACCCCTATTTAATTCAATTCAATTCATCTTTATTTGTATAGCGCCAATTCACGACAATGTCATCTCAGGGTGCTTCACGGACAATCAGTTTGAGCCAATCTGATTGTCATACTTTGATTCATACAAGCCAATTATTAAACCACAGTGAGGGGTCTGTGTACATTATCATGAGCCTGTACATTGGAGGTCTTATAACTGGACTCCTTTGTTTAATTTTGCTGCACCACTTTTGGAAAAAAAAAAGATTGCAAAAAGTGTTCATTTAAATAACTTGAAGCAGTAAATGAGTAGGACAGATTATGAGATTTTTGCACAGGACTACCACGTTCACAGGTATGGACCATGAGATTTGAAATGTACAATAATAGTTGTACAACTGAGAAAATTCAAATATCACCTAAGCAAGGTAAAGTGAGAGGAAAGTCAAATTAACCAACATTTAATTGTCAAAATTCATTTGCGCTGCTGAGATTTAAGTTAAAATAGTAATTTTCCTTTCAGCCAAGATTGTTTTCTGGTCCTGAATTTTAAATTTGAATGTCAAAAGTAACTCATAATTGCTGCACTTTTATAAAATGTTGCACAAACTGTTAACACCATTCTAACAAAATATGTTTAAGATCAATTGTGCAAAATGAAAATTAATTTTCCCAGCAACTCTCCTTTAGTGTGGACAGATTGCACAAGTCCTTGCAAACTGTTTTGATTATCTAAGTTGGCATTCAACAACAACAATTAGGTATTTGTTTTGAGCACAAAAGTAGTTAATTAGACTTATCCACAGCCTTGATCTCCATGGATCAAATTAGTGAAATTAATGGGGTATTTCAGAATGGCTTACTAATATGATTCGTTAAGTTGTTCTCATGGGACTAGCTGGAAAGTATATTTTCTACTGTACACAGCTCAGATCTGCAGCTATCTACTTGCTGCTTTTGGATGCAGCATCAGAGCTGCAGCTAAACAACGTATAAATAACATCAGGTAATCTGCTTTCACTCTCTTATTTAATTTTAAATGCTCATGAAAGCTATACTTGTACATCTGAACGAGTTCTAATGATGCACGCAATTTATGCTTCTTTTAACAGAAACATATCGGCCATCTTCCAGCTAAGACCGTGGAGATTAACTATGTCATTTCTCAGGACTGTTTTTAACAGCTCTCTCATCATACATCCTCCTGGCTTCTATATCATTGCATTTGAGTCATTGCCTTTAATTAGTGTGTATATCATCTTTCTATCATTTGTTTATGTGGTGACAGTGCTGTTCAACGGTTTGCTGATCTATATAGTTGCTTTTAATCACTGTTTGCACACTCCAAAGTTTTTGGCTGTCATCAACCTCGCAGTCATTGATCTATTTCTGAACACGTGTATTATTCCCAGCATGATCAAGGTATTTCTCATTAAGGACAACTTTATTCCATTTAACCTCTGTTTTGTACAAATGTATGCATATTATACATTGATATCATTGGAGTCATATGCTCTTACTATACTCTCCTATGACCGGTTGATTGCTATTTGCTTCCCTCTGCGTCATAACTCAATCAACACAGTGCGCCGCATGTGTTGTATTGTCAGCATCACGTGGTGTCTTGCTCTGGGAGTGACAGCAGTCACTACAGGTATAATGACACGACTGTCATTTTGCAGCTCTGTTAGAGTCTTCAGTTATTTCTGCGACTATGCACCTGTGTTTCGACTGGCTTGTAATGATAACTCAATGCAGTGGTTTGCAGCTTCTTTGTTATCTGTCTTACTCCTTGGAGGGCCCTTTATTTTCATTCTTCTGTCTTATATCAGCATCCTTGTGACTGTGTACAAGATGAAATCTGTGGACCATCGACTAAAAGCTTTGGCCACTTGTGTTGAGCATATAATCCTTGTTGCTATATTCTATATTCCTTTTTTTGTCATATTCACAATTGGGTTTTATTTTGGAGCCATTGACCCAGACCGTCGAGTCTTGAGCCTGTCACTATCTTCCTGCATCCCACCTTGCATTAATCCTATTGTTTATTCTTTGAAAACCAAAGAACTTAAAGTCAGAGCACTGAAATTGTTCAGAAAAGACTAAACTATTGCAAAGCAGTCCTTGTGAGAGGAGCAATCATCTACGCAAATTTGTGTAATAAATGTGTGTGTTGTTTCAGTAATTCAGTAATTATTGGCAGGTGCTGAAGAAGGGGGTGTGTCGGAAATGGTCGGAAAATCTTAAAGAAACGGCCAAATTTTCAAGGCTTCATAAACAGCTAAATTTCTTTTGAGTTGTTTTTTTCTACATACACCATTTTCAAAACAACTGAAGTTAACACAGTTATTTGATAAAGCTATAAAAGGGTTCTTTTTGCCTGAAAATGACATGATACCCCCCGTCAATACTGAAATAGTAACTTCCACTATAAAAAGTTTTTACTTTTACCGAAGACCTTTTATCGACCAAAATATATGACTGAATTTATCTTTTTACCTCCTTTAGGCAATATCTCTTGCCATTTAACATGTTAAAGACACTAATTATATATATATATATACATATATATATATATATATATATATACTGTCAAAATGTAGATCTGTAATCATCTGCCATTTTATATGGGGATGTAAAACTTTTAAGAGAAGCCAGGCAATATCATAACTCTTAAGGCTCAGTCGTTCCTCATACCTCAGATCAGCATCATCACCATCTTTTTAAAAAGACTACAAAGATAACCTGTAAATAGAAATGGAGACAAAGATGAATCATGTTTTTATATCTGTCTTTAATTGAGTGAAATTTTCATCATTGTCTCTTGTGTCTGCTTGAAGAAGATATTTCTGGCTTATTTTTTCTAACTCACTTTCTAAATCACGGAAGCTTCAATTCTGTTGTCTAAGGAACTGTACCCAACAACTACTGACAAATGAATTTGTATTTTAAAGAGTTTATAGCTCAACTGTGCAATTCAACAAAAGAAGACACATGTTTAAATGTATTTTTTTCACTATTTATTTGTGATTGTTAACATAATTACTGTATGTCTTTGATATGTAAAATTACAATGGTCAAATCCATGTATGTCCGTTTTAAAACACAAACAAAAAACATACATACTTATAAGTAAATAAAAGGGGCTTGGAGCTTATCCCAGCTTGCTATCAGATGAGAGGCAGGGTACACCCTGGTCAGGTCGCCAGTCCATTGTCGGTCCAACACATAGAGACAAGCACATTCACTCCTGGGAAGAATTTATAGACACCATTTAACCTAACAAGCATATTTTTGGACTGTTGGAGGAAGCCAGAGTATTGAAGAAAAATGTCCATTTGTCATTATTTGAAACTAAAAAAAACAGCAACAAAATATAACAAACAAGTATGAAGATTGAAAATAGTTCCTGTAATGTACAAAGCTTGAATGCTCTCAACATTATGAAGATATTTAGTGAGAAAAACTGCAACAGAACTTATAAAAAATGTAAATTATGCTGTATTAGACTTCTAATATACAGGGAAAGCTTAAAATATTAAACTCTAACCTTGTGCTTTCTTCTTTTATATTATGTAATATCTTTCTGAATTCTACCATCACAATGTGCACCATAGAGAGTTGGACTAAAATAAACATTGGTCACGTGACAGGTTGTTTTGTATGTTATTTGACACTAAAACACATTTTCACAACATTCTTACGAGACAGGTTAAATTTTTTATTGCTTTTGCTGCTGATTATATCCCATTTATACTTTATATAAATATATTTTGTCAGTGCAGTCATGTCAGTAGTTTACGCTCTACTTTAAATTATACATAGAGTACAAGGCCTGAAGACAAGAACTATGATGAGTGCCTGACCTCTAGTGGGTTTATCTGTCTGGTGCAGGCTTTATGAGGACCACTGCATCAGAAAATTTTGAAAGTTCAACCAATAATCTTTTTGGCCTTAAGATGATTCACTGCCAGTACATATCTTGGGCAGATTATTAAATCTACAGAATGAATTAACTTATTTCACATTTAATGATTCATTATCTAACCCAATAGAGTATGTCCCCCATGAAGGATTAACTGACTAAACCAAATGAAGAGGGGAGAAAGTTCCTCAGAGTATGAAAGGGGTATTGTATGCAATTCTATGTACAGGCCATACAACTAAAAATATTTCTGATTTCTTTTAGTCTCCCACTGAAACCACATTCATCAGCTGTAGACCAAATGACAACAGATTAGCTTCGAAGAGAAATAGAAACTGAAGTGACACCAGTTTGTGCCACTAGATGTTGCAAACCATCTACTACATAAATGTAGCAAAGCCAGGAGCCACACCTAAAATATTCTAATCCAGAGTCAAACACTTTATCCACTAGGCTGCTAGCCTTATAAAAACTGGCATAAGTTCACAATGCTTTTGTAACATTGTCGCATTATGACACATCTGGTATTGTGTTTACTTAACAAGTGCTGATAATTTGTTGAAATGACTGATTAAGTTAGCAGATAAGGAAAACTAACTGACTTTGGTCAACAATAAGAGAGTTCCTAATGATAAACCTGTACTGTTCCCCAAACTCTTGGATAAATCTGCATTAAGTTAATTCTTCTAGTAATCCAAAAAGACAGAAATCTCCCTTTAGTGCTTTTATCACATATTAAAGGCCAGTTCACTATTTTGTGGCTGTTTTGCTAAACACATTTTATAACATACTGGGATTTATTATTTAACTAATGTCTGTATGTTATATGATCTTGTGCTAATTTATTGTTTATTGCAAGCAAGCACTTATTTGCTTGCTTGTTCTGTCTCTCTCAGCACAGAATATCATCTTCCCAGAGCCCATATATTGTTTATGAATGCATGTATGTACAGTAGGTATGTGTTTTATTCATTTAAAGTTTTCCTTCTTTGACTGATTTGTGTTTGTTACTGTAAACACAGCATACATGTATATAATTCAATATGGCAACCACAACCATTAAATGAACAGATTTTCTGTTAGACTTCAAAATTAATAGTGTGCGTTATCTATAATCATTTAAGACTACATGTTTTTAATTTCACAGCACTCATATTTTGCACTCACATTCACTAACTTGCATGCTTATGTAATCACTTGTCCTGTAATCTTTCAAAAAAGGTGCTAAAAATGTTGAGTAAACTTAAAAAATAAGGAAACCAGTGGCAAAGCTTTTTTAAGTCAACTCAACAAAGGATATGAAAGGGGAGTAAACTCAACATCTGCTGTTGTGTGAACCTCTCTTTTTCTTTCTATCTTTTTCTCCTTTTCCTTCCCCTTCCTTTGTTTTTCCTTGTCAGGTCCACCATACACATGTACCTTAGCAATAACCAGACTTAAAAACTAAAGCACTAACGGGGGCTTAAAGCTTTATTTCCCAAAATCTTTATCAACCAAGATCCACTTAGCAAAGCAATACATAAATACATAAAAAAAAAAAACAGGCTGTGATATCTGGCATACATAAAAGAAAGAAATCTTGCAGGGAGTGGATCCAGCAACACGTGTTCTCTTTATAAATTTTTCCTCACATAAAGCATTACAACAGAGGGTTTGCACAAACAGCCTACTTCTATTACCAGAAAGATTATGCAATTTTCTTAACTTGAGGAATATGATCAAACTCATGAGAATAA
>JAOXYM010000016.1:12685196-12708002 GCA_028567055.1 Leptatherina wallacei | reverse complement strand
CACATCCAGTCTCTAATCTGATCAATGCATCTGATCAGTGATTGGATCGGACTATAGTCTCCTGGTGAGATGGTTATATAACTTCAAAAGAAACTCAAAGCTACTTCACCGGATAAATAAAGCAAAATACAGAAAACAGGTTAAACAATAAACAAAAAAAGTTAAACAGTCCTATATGGCCATAGAACAAGCTTTTAAAATATTTTACACATTATGTAGTTTTCAGCAGATCAAATATCTCCTTCGAAGTTAAAGTTATTAAGTTTCATGGCACCAATATGGCAACTAAAGACAATTTAACAAATCATGATTATTTCCACACTAAATTGCCATGAAGGTATTTTGCCAGAAGATGGCACCATCCTCAATCTTTATGGTGGTTTGCAATGAAGTCACATAGTGAGCATTAGAAAGCATGTCTTATGTAATATTTGCCCCATAATTACATTTCAACCATATTTTTTCAAACATGCTAACCTCATATATAAGTAGCAGATATCACCATACCAATCAAACAGGTGTCAGACATCAGATTCACATCAGTTTTTTCATGTTTATGGACTCTTGTATATATGTTGTATGTAATTAAAAGAAACACCAATATTTTAACTCATGCAGACCTACTACAACTACCTTAGATACCAGAGATCAGGTTAATACAAACAGAATAGTGCTTTTGACTGGTGCTTCTGTACTCACAGCCCTGTCTGTCTGCACCAAACCTCTTTTCATGAAAAGAGAATAGTTGTATTCATGTCTGGCCCTTGTTACTGTGTAGTGGATGCAGGGTGGAGAGATGGGAGGGATGAAAACAGGGAGGAGGAGAGAAAAAACACACAGGACTTTAGTGACAGCAACAGAGGTACAGTCATCGAAAGCAAAAGAATCTTTTCAGAGCTCCTTTCTCAATGTGCTGCCATGTCAAAGTCACTTATTTCTTATATTTCAAAGTTGAAACAACCCCTACAGTAATGTAACGCTGTTTGCTCAGTGTGCCATTAACCAAGTCCATGAGGCATAACACGTTTGCAAAAACAGCTCACAGGATGGCAGGCTGAGCTGTACTCTGTGTTCCACACAGTTCTTCCAGCTGCACTTTGGCCCACTCAGTGTTGTGCAAACTGGACAAGTGCCTGAACAGAATCACATGTTTGTCATGGAAAAATTATGCAATTTGATTTTAGTCTCTCGTGTATTAGGACTTAATCAGTTTGAAGGTTAAATGAGTGGAATGAGTCCTTTAATTTTTTTCAGGAGTTCCGATAAGCTTCTGATCATTGTCTTCCCTAAATTGGATGTCAATGAAATTTGTTCTAAATGACAAGTTGCACTTTCAGCCCTGCTTTTAGGGACTATCAGAAGTGCTACAACATATATTAAAAAGTGAGAATCTGTCACAAAAAGCATTCCAACACAGGCACAGGGATGTAAGTACTGTCGCATGCTAACATTTTGGCAACTTGGTTGAAGTCTGTTAATGTAAAAGGTTAATCAAGTAATCTTTTTCTTGATTTGATTTCCAAAAATGATCAATTTTAGTTAATACATAATCAAGATAACCAATTCCTGTTTTTGCAGTTTCTCTGTAAGAATCATTGAGAGAAGAAATCCTCCACAAAGGCCAAAGTTATATTTTGACATTTCAATGAAAACTATCCTGGTTTGTGCCAAAAATCTGTGGATTCTCCCTTTACCCCCATTCCATGTCTGACTTTATGACTTTAGCTTATTAGTTTTTACACAATTGTGCTAGAACACAGAAAATCTGACAAACTTCAACAATCCTAAACATCCACCTTAGCTGTTGTGGAGAAAAATAAGACTGCAATCTGTGACTCTTAACCTCTGCCATGGCAGAAGAAATGCCCAACATAAAACACGAATCGCTTCTCATATCGGCTACACGCTACCTCTGGTAACATTTTCCTGAAGATTCGCCCATTATGTTTTCGAAGAATGCTGGTAACAAACAAACCCAGTCAACTCCACAACTTCCTTGGATGGAAAAATTTAAAATATATTGGATCCCTTCACTGTAAGTACTTCAAGACTGATTCTTTAGGAAGTAAACACGCCATCTATTAATTCTAATGGTCAACATACCCAGACAAAACTCATCTGGTCAGACCTTACATTGAGGTAAATATCAGAAGAGAGGTGGACTTTGACTGAGCCATTGCAACAACTCACGCATTCTGTTGTATTTTTGCTGCTGTGTTTGGGATCATGGGCTTGTTACATGACCCAGTTTTGGCTAAGCTTTAGCAGCCAGGTGGCCTTGTGTTTGACTCTTGAATACTTTGATATACAGAGGAGTTTGTGCCCAGCTTATTTACTGCAAACTCCAGTCACAGGTCATGTAGTTGCCAAACCAAATCATCACCCCTCTACCACTGTGCTTAACAGTTGGTTTGAGGTGTTTGTGCCAACAGGCTGTTTGGTTTTCACTAAATTTGGTCAAAGAAACCCTCAAAGAAGACAAGATAAAATGCAAGGAATAAAAGCTAATTATCAGTTGTTTTGATAAAAGGCAGAAAATAGAAAAGTTTGTAATCCCGATTTAAAACTGCTGAGAATTTCAACAGACCTGCAGTTTAAGGAACATAAAAACTGAACCCTGCCTCTGCAGCTGCATACAGAACACAATATTTTATCCACAACACTTTAAAATTCTAATTTTCACATCAATTACTCAAGTAAAAGATTAAATAATACAATTTTAAAATATGATCTGTTACATTAAGGTGCATTAGTATAATCAAATAAATGTAGCCATGAAGTGTTTTGTGGGCATGTCTATCCATCCATCCATTTTCTAGCGCTTATCCTGGGTCTGGTCGCAGGGACTGCACCCTGAGCAGGGAAGCCCAGACTTCCCTCTGTCCAGCCGCATCCGCCAGCTCGTCCAGGGGGACCACAGAAGCGCTTCCAAGGCCAGCCAAGAGATGTAATCTCACCAGTGTGGGCCTTCCCCAGGGCCTCCTCCCAATGGGACCTGCCTGGAAACACCTCAGGGAGGTGTCCAGGAGGCATCCTGACCAGATACCTGAGCCATCTCATCTGGCTTCTCTTGATGTGAAGGAGTTGTGACTCTACTCTGAGCGCCTCCCAGATGACCAAGCCTCATTTTGGCTGTTTGTATTTGCAATCTCATTCTTTCAGTCATTACCAACAGCTTGTGACCATAGGTGAGGGTAGGAACGTAGATTAGTGAGTAAATCAGAGCTTCGTCTTTTGGCTCAGCTCCTTCTTCACCTCTACAGACCGATGCAGAGTCCACATCACTGCAGATGCTGCACCAATCCGCCTCTCAGTCTCTCGCTCCATCCTTCCTGCTCTCCTGAACAAGACCCAGAGATACCTGAACTCCTCCACTTGGGGCAGGACCTCATTCTCGATCTGAAGAGGACACTCCACCTTTTTCTGGCTGAAGACAATGGTCTCGGATTTGGAGGTGCTGATTCTCATCCCGACTGCTTCACACTCAGCTGTAAATTGCTCCAGCGAGAGCTCTCTCACTGGAGATCACGACCTGATGAAGCCAGTAGAAGTCTGTGGGTGTGTATTGGCTTTAATCATTAAATGCAAAAACATTTGAACATTTTCAAGAATAATTTGATTAGAAATATCTGCCAAGTTTGTTGAGCTTCACAATAAGTCAGCTATAAATACCTTACATCTGGTTTAGCATTCTGTTTGTATTCTTGTTGATCGCTCAGTGGCAACGCTCAACACAATTCATCGGCAATGAGTCATGACAGAAGGAAGTGCACTTCAATAACCTTTATTTAGTTTACAGCTGTATTCCATTTTGGAGACTGGAGGGAGGAGAGGGAGCATTAGTGCTATTTACAATTGTTTGAAAACGTTTATCTCTGTACAGATTTTAACCCTGATCAATATAAACAATATTTTTTTAAGACCTAGTGCTGTTAAAAAGCAATTCTTTAAAGCAAAAAACCACAAAAGATTACATTAAATTATGAACAAATGAAAAAATAATAAAAGAGCACAGAAAATAGAATAAAATCCATCAGTCCATCAATGATTAGGGAGGATTTGCTGTTGTTAAGCACAAGACGTTGTCAGCGAGTGACTGTGAACTGGCTAGAAGCTAACCATATACACAATCATAGACTAAACACCAATAGAATGTATATCACCAAGATCTAAGTCATCATGTTCTATATAAGATTCATATTAAATATATTCTACACGTTATCTAAGTTTGGAGCATAACTTCCATTGGAAACATATAAAATAAAACAAAACTTTTTATACATTTGTATTAATCTGATCAAGGAGCCCATGCTTCAGTTGTGCAAAATGGCCTTATTAATGCAGAACATGAATTAAGTAGAGAGAGAGAAAGAAGGAAATTAAGACAAAAAAAGGGAGCATTTTCATTCCGAGTTGATTTCCCTGCTTATGAAATGACAGTCGAAGAGATCCTTCTCAACACTGATAGAAAAAGGATGATGAGGATGCTGGGATGGTGCATCAGAGAAGGAGGAATAGTGACGTACTGTTTTTAAATCACAACACTAGTCGGTCAGTAATATGCATGGACTGTCAAAACACAGTCACAAAAGTCATGGACAAACAAATATCCAAAACAAGACCACTCGTTGTTTGTCTATTTGTTTGCTTGATAGGCTTTGTTTGGCTAAAAGAAGATGGACTGAAAGAGCAGGATGTGTTCAGTCTGTACAGCGCTCTGCAAACAAAATGGAGTAATTTCTCTCTTGCGACCTATAAGGGCACATGTAGAGGAGGGCAGAAAAAGAACACAGATGTGTGTGTGTGTGTGTGTGTGTGTGTGTGTGTGTGTGTGTGTGTGTGTGTGTGTGTGTTTACTGCTTGCGAATGAGTGTGATCTACTTCGAGTTATCTGATCAGGCACATCAACGCTTCATCTGTTGCACTGAGGGATTTCACACAAACACATATGGTTGGATGTGAAGACTGGGTGTCAGTGTGTGTGTTGGTGAGCTGCTAGTGGTTCACATTTTCAGCATTCTGTATAAGATAACAAGGCCACACACACAAACTTGGGCACTGCATTACAATGACAACCAGCCAGAATCAGAAACCGGTTAGAAAATGAATTAACGGACTAGTTGAGGCTCGCTAGACAAAGTGTGTATGTTTGCCGCTTAATGCATGCTTGTGCACAAGTGAATAGCAGAAGCCTAGAGAAATAAAGAAAAAGAAAAAAAACATGCAAATCCTGTTCCTTCCTCTACTTTTCAGTTATGACAACAAATCAAGTACAACAAAGGAATCAACTCTATTCTTAATCAATCTCCTGCTCCCCAACTCTGTGTCTTGGATCGGCCTGATCCCACTGTGTTCCTATGTTTGTGAGAATGTGTGCATGAGGGGGTAAAAAAGAAAGGTGTGCGTTTGTCCGTGTGCAGGCTCCAGGACAGGGGACAAGCTCAATAGGTCCAGGACACTGATGGCGTGAACAGATGAGAAGGATGGAGGGCTGGCAGCGTAGGTGTTTATTTACAGAATGACACAGCAGTTACTCTCCCCAGTCTTCTCTCTATTCCTTTGACCTGAAAAACACACACAAACGAGTGGCATTATATAGACAAATAACAGCTTACCATCATCAGATACAATGTAATTCTTTTTCTCAAATGATTTGTACAAACCAGGAAGCTGCTGTAAAACATATTTACAAATGAAACCATCAAGGTCCGAGTATTGTGCTGCATCTAGGTTTGAATGGCTTACTCTCAGTGATGCAGCAATAAATTATGAATTAAAAAAGAAAACGTCCTTCAGATTGACTTTTGTCCATCAACTGAATCTTAACATAAAGGTGAGTCATGCAAAATGACAATCAAGTGCCACCGAATAAAGAGAAATCCTGTAAATGTTTTGTAAAGGCCAAATCCCAATTTTCATGTTAATATAATAAAAACATAGAGGACCTGAAGGAGCCATGAAGCCCACCAACACCTCAGAGTTAAAGCTATTGCAGGTGAAGGTGCGGATTGATCAATTGTTGCCAGAATCAGTGTTTCCCACTGGATCAGATTAATCTTGCTAATTGAAGGGAGGATTTCCTTAAAACATGGCCACATTTTTTGAGAGGTACTTTTTTAAAGAAAAAAAAGGGGGATGAGGGGGGACTAGAAGGCAATTTTAAAAAAAGAATATAAATCATTTAATCTCAGAACACAAAGAAAATGCATCTAGCACATGATTGTGGATTGATACAGTGTGTGTGCATTAAGATGGATGTACATGTTTGTGTGTAGCTGAATCAAAGCGCTGCATGCAGCTCCTCAGTAGATTTCACTATTTAAGAAATGTTTCTCTTCCATTCTTTCTCACTCACGCACTTTGTGATTCATATTTTGAATGCTTAAAACTTTGAGATTTGAGTTGAAATTATATTAAAACACCGTAATAAAAAAAGAAGCTTGGCATGTATCATGATTTATACCAGCTGTATATTCTACACAATGTGCCGTAACTTTGGGATACTCTTAAAAGAGCCAAGAGCTTCTGTTCCTGAAACAGAAGCCATGTGTAGAGATGAATAATGGCTGGGAGCAGAACATTTAAAGTTTTTCAGTGTGTGAAAAGCCCTCTGAAAGGAAAGAGGGGAGACATGGAGCTGGTTACCTTGGGAATTTGGCTCAGGCAAAGTCTCTCTGGCAACTAAATGCATCACTGTAGTCTTCCCCAGGGGCAGCTTGAGAGCTAGTATTGGAGAAAGGAGAGTGACAGAGAGAAAGGGAGAAGATGTAAAGGTCATTTTCAGTGGGCTACATTTATACTGTCTGCACAATGTTATTCACCATCAGTATCATTTGACTCTTCAAAAGCTTTTCAAAACTGAGCATAAATCATCATTGACTAGACGGGATTGAGCATCACACTGGAGAAAAGTAAGATGTGACTGTAGGTATCAGAATACATGACTGAGAGGTCATAATGTTGCAGAATAATAATCCTTTATAGTCTGAAAAGAACTTGAAATGGATACAACAATGTAAACACACATGCAATTCAAGTATTTGAACAATGTCAGTTATTTTTTGACAGTGATTTCCTCATTTCTTGCTCTTGAACCGTTACATTCAATGATTTAAAAAAAATCATTTAAATGGGAGAACTTGAACCAGAAGAGAACATTTCACACGATTCAGTTTCATAAGTACTAGTTAGGGCTGGGCTTCCCAACCTGTTTTCCTTGAGGACCCCCTTCATGTATAAACTAAAAAGCCATGGACCCCCTGCCCCACCCTGTGCTGAAACCATGCATGGTTTCATGCTTTCAAAAGTGAGATTCTCACCATAAATAATGTATTCTGGCTTAGTTCTGTCCTTCAATAAAGCCAATGTTAAATAAATAACATATAGCTTTACTTTTTTATTTTTTTCTTAAAATAGGGACAATATTTGGACATTAATCACAATAGCTCTGTATTTTCTAAGCCTTGGGACCCCCTGTGCTCTTTAGGGGACCCCTTTGGGGGGTTCTGGACCCCAGGTTGGTAACCTCTGAGTTAGGGGATAAATCTGACGTTTTTAAATCAAATATTAACAGTTCTACATAGATAAATTTTATCATAATGTACATTGTGAACAGCATTATACAGTAATTTTTATTCCAAGTAAAGGATCTTACTGTTGGGCAAATTCATCATCTGAAATGTTACAAAACCTCAAAAAATATTTTTAGTGTTCAAAAATATTAGGAAATTATACTGCAGGAAATATTTTTTCCCTTGGGGTACTCTTGGTTTCAAGGGTAAAAGTAACAGATAAGCAACCATAATGTCAAGCTGTGTTTTCTTCCCTCATTGTAGTTAAACAGTGTTACATAACAACGTTTCTACACTTTAAAAGTGAACTGTGGCAACTCTTGCTGCCCTTATCAGAGCACCTTTATTCAACATCAGAGTGTGCACAGCGGTGCTGTGTTTCCATCAATGTTGATCAGAGCCAGAATCATTAAGTACCAGCCAACTCCAGTCATTTAACATGGTTATGAATGCTGATTAAACACATTCCCATTTGAACTTGAAAGCCCAAGAGTTAGCAGATATTAGTGGCTTTTTTTGTCCTGCATTAAGATCATGGCCTTCCTGAATGCTGTAGACGTCTTCCAGTTCCAGTGATTGCAGAAAGAACATTTAAGAAACTGGCAGCAGGTTTGGGAGGTGACCTTCAGTCGATCTCCAACCCAAAAAGATCCTGCCAGCTCATCCTTAATGACAGCAGCTCAGACAATACCCCCCCTCTACTCTTCGTGTAGCTTATTTGAAGCCGTGCCCTGAATCCATTACTGATTCAGCAGTGGTCCTTCCATCTGCTACATCAAGAGTAACTCATTTCATCTGCCCATAAAGTCTTTGAAACATCTGTCATCAAGTATTTTCTAGGCCCAATTTTGATTCATCAGGTTGTGAATTTTAATTCAGTGATAGCAAAGCTTCTTCCCTCTTAATGTTGGCCACTTATTTGAGCATTAGACTCCTGGTACTTCAAGAATCTAGGAATACGGTGGAACTGGTGGTCAAGAGGTTCCTGTCACACAAGAATGTTATAACTTTGAGAAAAACATTTCTTATTATAATGATATTTATACAAAGTATTAGTCCAATTGTAACACTTGAGGACAAAAACCTAAATAAAACCTAATGAATTTTACATTTTACCTTAAATAGTGACTCATGTGTAAGCTGAAACACTTCTTGTTAGTCTGATGATGCTTTAACCGTATCTATGTTTGTATTTCAGAACCACTGAGAGTTTTGGCTCGACTGTAAGTAGATTTGCTGTTATCGTGCAAACACATTACACCCACGATAAAGGAATTATCAGATGGATAGCACTGATGGGACGAGTGTAAAAGGGGTTATGGACAGCCATTTAAAACATACACACAAAAAAAAGTCAAATCAGAATTGAGTTAGGCAGTTAAAAAAAACAAAAAAAAAAAAACGTCTAAAAGCAATAGAGAAGCGAGGTGGGTCCGCCACAAAAGAAGGCAACGTCTTTACTCTTCACTGGCAGCATTCATTTTCAACCCCCCCACCCCTCCTTCCCAGCCTCTCTGTCTCTTGATCCCTTCTTAAGTCGACTCTAAAGCTAGTCTTCGCCCCTTTTTTTTCCTGACCAGCCTCTTTTTCTGTATTTCCTCTCCCCGTCAAAGCAGGCTTGTCCGGAGCACTGAGGTACCTCTGTTCTGCGGCTCAGGAAAAAAATGAGAACAGCAAAGAACTTTCCAGCAGCACACGGCTGTGATTTTTGTGCGAATGTCTATGAGCACATAGGCGTTTTCTTTGGGCGGTGCAGCTCCTGTGTTTTCTCACCTCCTAGTGTTACGTTGCCGTGTAGAAAACGTCCCTGGTAGATCAGCCTCAGGATGTTAGGACTGCTGACCTGCTCCTCCTCCCAGTCTGACAGAAAGAGAAAGAGACAAATTGAAAATAAGAGTTTAAAAAATGGGGGGAAAAAAGAAAACATTATGAATAGAGGGGATAATAGTTTAACATTGTCATTTTATCATCAAAGATTACATAAACTTTTTATTTTCAATTGAAGCTGAATTGACTTACACAAATAAAAAAATCTAATTTACAACCAAATGTTCCCAGACACTAAATTAGAAGTTCTATAGAAGACTCAGAAGAGCAGATATGATAAGAGACTTTGAATTTCAAAGCGCTGTTTTAGTCCTGAACAGTGTCAACAGAAGATGCAAGACTTCATACAGTGTAGAGAAACAAAGTTTGCCACCGCATGGAGAAAAAAAGGACCACAGACAACCACACCGAGGATAATTTCAGACTTTAAGGCCTCTTATTTTATACCATTATTTCCGGAATGTGTAATATTTGGACTTTGTGGGACGCACAGCAGGACTTGAGAAAGAGTTATGGCAGAAGGACATTAGGTGTGGCTTGGGAAGAGCTAGAGACAAAAGTGAAGGCATTAAATGAAAGAGAAAACAGTGGAGGGAGTTGCATGGCAGCAGAGTCTGGCCACCAGATGTGTGTCTCTCGCTAAGCTGAGGGTGTTGTTGCTGACTGAGTGGGTCTGGGTCTCAATGGGTTCCAGTCTGTTGTCTTGGACGAACACAGGGCGCTTCCAAACCCGTCAGGCCTGGACAGAAAACTCCTGTTGTCGAGGAGAGCCTAAGTCCATCTGTGTAATCTGTAGTTTTATCTTGCATTGTGGGTTTCTCTAGAGCTGGACTACATTCACAGCACCGTGAGAAAAGGCTGCACTCGGTTCAGTTTAGAAGGTGGTGAAGGGTCGGCAGTATCAAATGAATCCTGGTGTTGTAGCAGTTTGGGAGTGGGTGTATTACAGAGATCCAACATTCCTGTATGCAATGATAATCAGGCTGAAAAGAGTTCACTCCAGTTACCCAACACCAAAGATCTAAGCCTTCCCACACTGCTATACAGTCCTAAATGTAACTGATCAGGTATTTCACAAAAAAATGATCCCGATAGGGTTTAGAGCATGAACTGAAATTAAGTTCCAACTGAAATATGGTCATTTGGACACATTTAAATAAGCATGTTCATGAAAAGAATTTATATTTTTCTAAGACTATTAAACTGAGCAAGTCTGTTTTTAATTGATGAACATAATGTGAGAGGCGCTTACTACAAGTTCATCAAACAAAACTCAACGTTCTTTTATAGAGGTGGTCTTTTTATACCAATAGATGCCTGCAGAAAGTAGTGGGAGCTTGCTCCAGCAGTAACCTCCACAGACATTACATTACTTACTAGGCGTAACCACCGAATTAAAAGATCATTAATAACTTCACTAAAACATTAAATTATATCAGTGCAGATCTACTCTATACACCAATGAGCAGAAGACTTTAACTGTGCAAAATCCATGTTTAAAAAACAACAATTGCAAGAGTATGTAAAGTCATCTCTGAGCCGAACCTTCTATGTCACTGTCTATGCCATACACCTTATGACTTTCATTTATCTCTAAAATACTAAAATAACACTGAACAAAGAATGAATAATTAATTCATACGTAGGTCACAATTATGAGTTTTAAAGCTGATTAATGGCTAGGAATTTTAGGAATGCTGTGTCATGGTAGACAAAATTGCATACCAATATTTACTAGAAACTATGCAACTAAATAAAGTGGTGTGCTGAAGAAGAAAAAAAGAGGAAAAGAAAAAGGGCATGGCAAGGGTCTGCAAGCTGAATCTAAATGATTTCATAGATGATTCTACCTCACAGAAAGCCTTAGAAGACCACCTATAAAGTAAGTTTTGTTTTAGCCTTGGCATCAGACAGCAGCACATGACGCTGTTCTCATCTCCACTTCCTCTAAGAAGGATTTTATCATTTAGCATTGATGATGCAAGCCACCACATTCCTTCACTTCTTACTGAAGTGATGTGAGCCCGTTTATTGTAAAACAGAAGCATTTGTTTCTGGGCCTCTGCAGGATCATATGCTTTAATTGCTGTGTGAAAATGCTAAGTGGTGAGCTGGTAGAATTAGAGTCAAGAGGAAGGCATGCTGCAGACTGAATAATAAAGCTTAATGTCTGAATGCATTGTGATGGAAGAACCCACTAAGATCATCTCGCATTGGTCAAATGTTGACGTTTTACTCCACTAGCACCGGGGTACGGTTTTAAAAAGATGTTTTATTTGATCTATGATAGATGTAATCCAATCTAAGCTCAATTGAATAATTTAGAGCCATTAATGCAGAAGCAGATATAACTTAAATAAAAATAGGATGATGAATGCGGCTCCTGAGGGGAAAGTTTTTGTGTTCAAACCGGCAAAAATGACTGCTGGCTAAGAGCTGTGGTGCCTGTTGACCCCTCTTTCCTATCCTTTTCACCCCCAAATGGTCAAAGCAGGTGGCCAACCTCCCTGAGTTGTTTTCTTTTCCAATGTCGCCTGTCGCCCTATTCATGCTCAGGATGGGGGGGGGGTTGAATCGAATACAAGATTTACTGCAATTTGGTGGTTTTCTTTAGCTATGCAATTATTTTTAGGAATAAAAATGACTTGTATGAACACTGTTATGATAAACTGGCTTAATGTGAATTTGTTTTAATTCAAATCACAATGAACTGATTTTGTCTGGAAAGTGCCTAGAGATGACTTTGTTGTGAATTAGCGCCATACAAACAAGGCTGAACTGAATTGATGTCAGTTTTTATTAAAAATGTTAGTTCGATTTAGAGTATCTTGATTGTATTTCACTAAATGAATACATTAAATGATGTGCATGCAGCTCATATGGCCCATGTTCCAGTACTCTGTAGCACATAACACATAAGGACAACAATTCAGAACATAAATAAGGTCATTTTGGGATTGTAAGTTCAGTTTAGAATTTCAATTGATGAACTAAAAACTAAATCATTATAATCTGTGTGGACTGAACCTGAATCTTGACAAAAAACACTCTATAGTGTTGGGAATGCAATGTGTCAACATCATGGAGTTGTGAATACTTGAATGATTATTACAATAAAATCATGTACAGAGCCTTCACCACAATTATAAACTGTAATTCCTACAAACTTTGAAGCAACTAAACTTGTTTGACAGTCAACTTTAGTGCTCAACTTGCTGAACAAGAAAGCATTCATCTTTTTTTGCAACTATGAGGAAGTCTAAAAGGCTGTAGCAGCTCTCAAGTCTCTCACTTTGTCATCCATCTCATACCAGATGTGGTTATCTCACATTTATCTCCCATAGTGTACAGCAGGTCATGGAGGTTTTTTTGTTGATTGAAATAAAAAAATAAAAAAAGCTTCCTGCTGGTGAAAGTAATTCTATGAGAGAGGTGTGAGGGAACTTAGGCAGAAAAAATGGGAGCTGTGAATCCAAGCTGCAGATTGAAAATCATTTAAGGTTTATTATCAAATAATTGTAAATGACATCTACTTTTAACTAACTCAATAGTTAAATCAGATAGACATGGGTCATGGGTAAATATTATTTATCACTGAGGCATATGAAGATTACATTCACCTTTTTACTACACAAACATCTGTAGCATGTTTCACTTCCCACTGCAGTGGCAGTAGCTACTCACCCATTGGCCAGTTGTCATAAACATGTTTGGCAATGTCTGCTGCAGAGTCGTTGGGAGAAAAAAGGAACTCTTTCGTCTTCCCACTGACTAAAATAAGCCGCAGGTTTATCTGCAACACATAAAAAGCACAATCGGTGCATTAGTATGTGAGAAAGAATAAAGGAAGCATAACAAATTAGCATTACACATAAAACGCTGTCCTATATTTCTGATTAAACACTTGAAAGCACACAGGTTCAAGATATGTAATTCAATAGGAAACAGGAGAAACATGTGAGGACCCTGTGGAGCATCCTTCTACTGGATGAACTCCCATCTGTCTCTCCAACTTCCTTCTCAGTTTTCCTCCAATGACTCTTAACGGTACTTCATTGTCTTTGGGTTCCAGGTTTTGTCCCTTAGTGACAATTTATTAACTTCTCACATTAACCATTAACAAGACTAACGGATTTGTATTTGCATGTTTTATGTCTCAGCATATGATTTATAACATAGCATTTTTCCACGAGACTAGCTTTCTCATAGGCTCTCAGAGTCAAATAGTCAGCTGCAAATTGGAAGTATGGTGCTTCTTTGCTGTCTACCTTGCATTTTGCAACTACTTTCAAATAATTGGGGCAACTAGGTTTTTGTATCACAATTTCATACATTTTTGGGACTCTTATCCAGGACTGTGCAGTATTAAAACCATGGGTATGCATGCATTCAGCTACTTTAAAAAGAGAGAGAACCCTTTTATAAAATCTCCCTATCTATCTCCCTATCTCCCTATCTATCTCCCTATCTATCTATCTATCTATCTAAGTGCTTGCATCTCTCGCCTTAGATACATTTCAAAAATGCACAAGTGCAAATATTAATCTGCACAACAATTAAACTGACTTGCATTAGGATGCAGATCCAAGTTTTTTCCATATCCGGCATAATTTGTTTATTAATGGCACTGTATGCCTTAAAGACCCAGACGAGCAGTGTGCGGTGTGTGTTTGCCTCTGCTTACTGTATTTGTGTGACTGGCCTACGGGCGCACCCATGGTACAAGCACATGTGTCATTGTTGCCAGTGTGCATCCATGTGCTTAGTGTCTGCTAGCCCCACCAAACCTACTAGGCTGAACAGCGCAAACACACAAGTGCATATGCAGAAATGATATACAAACAGTCACTGAGGCTGTTGCGGTTATGTAACAGGGCTAACACCACCGGATTGAAACAGGGATCTCTGTAAACACGTCGCCAGATCAGCTTATAGGTTCAAACATGGATGAGCCATACAGAAACGTAAACACACACATATTGCAGTGGTGAATCTGTAATTGATGTTGTTCTTTTTGCTTTAACAGTGACAAACTGTTACAAACACATAAAGCATAAGCTTCAGTAAATCTGTCAAAACAGAGCAACTTAACCAAGTCAGTTACCATGGTGACTCTGTGACCCTGAAAAACTCACACTAGCAGGTTCTTCTTCAAAAAAGTCTGAGTTTCTGTCTGACTTCTTCCTCTTGCAGATCATGGAGCAGCTGTCAAACACTTTCAATTCCTCTTCCAAACATCTGATATCAAAGCACATATCACAAGGCATCCATTTGCAAGCATTGTGTCTTTAGACACACCAAAATTATCCTTAAAAAAGCAAACATCCTTATGGACAGTTAATTACAAAAGGGCTTCAGCAGGACTGCATATATGATCTTTTTTTTTTTTTTTTAAATCAGTGTAAGGAGGATTCATCTATAGCTCTGAGTAAAGTTATTACACCCCGAACAGAGTGGCTCACGGTCATTAAGGAAGTCCTTGACAACCTGGCTGCAATATTAAATGCATTTTACCATAGAAATTACAGTTTGAATAAAACGAACAAGAATAAAGCTCAAGAACCATTTATCACATTGTAAGGATAAATTACAATAAAATTGTGCCAATATGAAGTTTAATACATGTTGCTACCCAGCTGCATGTTCATTTGTTATTTATTCATTTGTCAAACAGATTTTTGGCATTTCAGAATCAAAACACACTGTACAGTTGAAGGGGGAGCCTATCATTGTGAAGCTCTGCATGCCCTTCATTGCGGATGCTTTAGAGAATAAAAAGAGAAAATTTGTGTGCGAATCAAACACTCCAAGGACTCGAAGTCATCTTGAGCCGTTTAAAACAGGAAAAAACTCCAAACACTCGACGACACTTTCCAGAGGAGTGATGAACAACAGCAGACTCCAAAAAGTCTAAGAGGTTTACAGAAAAGTTGCTCTATTTCATCATATTTCATCAATTAATCAACCAGTCTGTCATGAAAAATGTTGGATTTCACATCATATCAGGAAAATTTGAGACAAAGAGGTTTTTACGTAACATCCCAGAAATACATGCAGGCTCCTCTATCCAAACTACCTACACGAGTCCATCACAGTTCGTGTTAGACACTAAAAGGTGTCAAACTTATTACTATTAAGTCATTTTTGACTTTTTTAGGAAGGTGAAATATTATTTTATTGTAAAACTATTTGCAACCCAGACTGCATCTCTAATTCTCACACATGTAACTTTGTGCAACTGTGCATATTTGTCACTGAATTTCATGGCTTCAAGATTTTACTTTTTTCAGCACCTCAAGATTAGTGGAGACTGTGCTATTTATCAATCTATCAGCATAATTAATTAATGTAACAAAGTTCCAATCAAGTCTTTAACTACACACACGCAAAAGCAAGAACCTACAAGATATCAGTGTCTTTCACATTTAGATCACAACATGTCCTGACTGATATGAAAATACATTTTAAAAAGTTGCAGAAGAAGTCATTTTACATAAAAGACAGTCTTCTTCCTTTCTCTGTGAATACCTGGTCGTAACCATGGTGTCACCATAGCGACAGGCAGTCGTGTGGGTGGCTTAACCTGATAACACCTACAAGATAGCTGCACCCGCTCTCAGCCCACTTTTCCACCATGTCACATCGTGGAAAAGTAGCAGCGACTTCTCAAAGGAGAGGAATCCCTCTCCTCTCACTTTGTTACACTCAGTCATCACTCAACCCCTCTCTGTCAATCTCTGTATCTGTGCAGCAAACTGTAGATATAAAAGGCCAGAGGCACTCAGTTAAATAAGACAAACCAAGCCTTTCTCCGACCATCAGCATTTCTCTCTAGTTCCTTCCAAGAGAGGGATGCAAATAAAATCCTTATAGCTATTTAATTGATACAGATGTTTTCATGCTTGGTATATTGGTTATTTGATGGTTTGATGACGGCACGAATATCAAAAATAATAAAAAATCTAATAACCAGATCTCCCAACTAAATTAAATACAATAGGATTTTAAACCAGTGCTTTGATCCAGACATATTTTTGAAAATATTTTTCAAGCCCAAAGAAGATTTCAAGAGCATCTCCAAGCAAAGCAACATAATCTGATTTGGCGACTTATCATGAGGACAGTTTTTGCCTTCATCACTAGTTGTTTATCTATGGGTGAACTTCATTTTTCTATTCCCTTTCCTCACTTCATCCTTTTGGCTCAGATTCTGCTTTTATCCAAACATCTGTCATTTAATCTTCCCTCTCTTTCCCTCCTCTCCCTGAGGGTCACTCTGCCTTCTTCCTGGGTTCTCTGTAAAGGGGCAGGTAATGAGGTTTCACAGCAGCTCGGGGAAGTTTATTCAATTAGAATCTATTTTCTCTTACGAATATGAAAGCTCCAGGTATTAGTGAGGGCACCACTTCACGCATAAACACAGCACATATCTGCGGGCAAAATTCCAGCTGCTCATGCATGACAGGAATATGCCAGAATCGGCTGAATTAATGTTTCATTAGTTTAGAGATCTTACAGAGAGCTGACTGAAAACTGTCAGCTATATTGCCATTTGGATATGTGAAAGCATCTGTAAGCTCTAGTCAGAATGCTAAAAAATCCTCCTGCCTCAGTCACAAGAAACAAGTTATTCATGTCTTCACTGCAAACATCCAGACACACAACAATTATGCTGCCAACTCGTGCCATGGTGTAAATATATGAAGCAAGTAAACTCTCTTGGTTAAATACTGTTTCCACACAGAAGAGAGCAGGAAATTCAATGTCATCTATAATTATTGCACCCAGAGTACAGCTCTCAACTTTTTCTTGAGGAGACCGAGTGTGTCTGTGTTTGTTTGTGTGTATCTGTGTGTATGATGTTTGTTTTTTGTTTTTTTTAGGTGCATTAAGGAGTATTTCTGCTCTTTAGACCCTCTGCAGCATTCAACAAATTACAGAGTGGGAAGCCTTCCTGTGGGAATATATTAGAGCAGCTTTATATGTAGTCTATGCAATAAGGTTAACAACTGCTGTTGGTGTGGATTTCTAACTACATGAATGAATTTAAGAAAGGAGGTGGGAGACTGATAGCCTCACTGTAGTCTGCTTAGAGCAAGGCAGCTGAAGCCAGCGGCATGCATGCTTTGACTTGTCCATAAATTTTAATCTGTAAACTCAACAATGTAGCTGCATAGTTCTTGAAAAACAAATCCCACCATAATTGTATGTTTATTTTCCCAGTAATTATGGATAGGAACTTTCCTTTCTAGTGCTGATATCTGGCTTTCAACACATTTATATAAAAATAAAATGGACTTTTATACAATTGGAGATTAAATAGGTTGTGTGGTGGCTTGTTAGATTCTGAACAAATGCCCTGAAAGACATTCACTTTTTATAAATCACTTAAAACTGCAAAATTCATAACAATTTAGTAAATTCATGAGTAACTGCAGTTCACTGTATCAGCTATTTGCTGCTGACGAAGGAACAGAAATGTGTCGCATTTAAAAAATAAAAAAAAAAGAGAGACAGACAAATACATTTAAAATGAAAACAGAGAAGATGTAATTGATGTTACCAAAACAACTTTAATAGAGCCTCAAAAAAACATTGCCATAACCTTTTAAAACCTGAGTTCCCCCAATTGGGGGACACTGAGAAAAGATGGTACCAATCTGTTCACTTTGGAGACCTGAACTGTATGATAAAACCTCTCTTATTTTGTTCCGTTTCACTTTATATGAATTTGACTTTGCTGAGACATTGCTCACATATTGTGCTTTTATTTGCTAGTGGTTTAGAGCTACAGCTGTATATTTCAAAAGAATATTCATATGTGCGTAATTATTTTTTTAGGTGAGTTTGGAACTTTTTTCATCTGAGCTATGCGTCGTCTTCACTGATTCTTCACCAGTAACTCGTATACCGATACATATACATGTTAAGAAACCTCATAAGTGTTCTCTTTGCTTTGACTCCAAAAGCATTCAAATACACTTTTATGGATGCACATGACCAGAGAATGCAAAACTTTTCATCAATTAATTTCACTTTAAAATATTATAATAAAACTTCCTTGTGTTAAGAAAACACAGCATTCAGGTGAAAAACAGGAAGTGACGATAAAAATATTTTTTGGCCAACTGTCTTTAACGTCAGACTCAACAGCACAAAAAAAGGAGTCAGGTGCTGCAAAAAATGTGGACTGATTTAAATAAACACAGAAACATTTATATTCTTAGGAATGACTGGATAAAAGCACAGCATATCCACAAAGGAAGATTTTTGAGGTCATCCAAAAACAGAATCTGCCTTACTTTAGTCTGTGGAAGGTTACAAAGGAGACTTCTACAGTTGGAAAGATTCAATTGAAGGACCTTGACCCAGCTGAAGTTTGTTCATCATTAACTTCAGCATATTTATAGTTTGTTTTTATAGTGGCTAGTGGGTCATAGTTTGTTTTGAATTACTTCACCAATAGCTTGTAATTCCCAACACACACACACCGGTTGTTTCCATAAAATAAAGAGAGAAGGGGAAGTATTGATGAACAATGGTTGCAGAAAAATAACATAATAAAAATATAAACTGTGACTACAGCAAGAGAAGAAACTAAGACTCATCATCGTTATGTGTCTACATCTAAAGTTCATTCTACGTTAGTGAAACCGACAGGAGCGGCCAGAGTGACAATTATTCCATCAAGTGCCACAATCCTTTCTAAAAACTTTATCTTGGAACAATTTGACATTGTTACACAAGCAGAAATAAAGCTTCAGCCAAGCAGTCGAGTTGGTCAGGACTTATTTCTACACTGCTGAAAAAGCTCAGCTGGTTGCCATGCCAATACTTAAACCATGTAGGTAGTTAGTCATCAGTGCTTGCTGTTTGGTGGTGGTGGTATCCACACTGTGTTGATGTCCTCTTAGTGGTCAATTAATTAGTGAACCAAACAAATACGAGTTTTAATATTACAAAGCAAGAGCTTTGCCCCGTATTCTCTTAACTAGCATGTTTTCCTTTGTTAATCTTTGGCAATGTCTGAGATATTCATCACGCATTTTATAATTATATTCTTTCAAGCATCTATCTGTTGTATCTCATCTCTTGTAAAGCATTTTGTAACACTGTTAAGAAAAGTGATGTTCAAATATGAGATAATTATCTGGGTTTTTTTTGCCAATGCTTCAGTGTTGATAAACCATCACCTCCTGACTGTTGGTAACTTGGGACTCTTCAAATGTACTTTAATCTAGGTGTAGAGTGGGACAGAGAAAAAAAATCATTGGCAGATAGTTTCTTAACTGTATCATCACATATGTGCAACAATCAACAGTATAATTGGCTCTCATAAACGTATCACCATATGTAATGCTCTTCACCGCAATAAGGGCACACATGTGACCTTGTTAGCCTGGGATCAAATCACAGCAGGGTTTTCATTTCTGTATTTTCTTGTCTCTGAATTAAGTGAGCAGCCTCCTCGGTGACCATAGAACAATAGTGGCTTTCCTGTTGGATCATTAATCATTTAAGAGATCATCTACTGTAAGAAAGATAGCAACACCACAGACCTTTTACCAAATGCACTTGCTGGTCCTGCTCACTCACTAGCTTTTCTGTTGCACAGGCAGCTAATGGTTACATTATAGTTCTAATAGCATTGAATTAGGCTTCTTTGTGTTCATTGCAGCCTCAGACAAATTGTGGCATTTTAATTGCACAAAGGAAAGACAATTTCAACTTAGAGTTCTTTTTTGAAGATTGTCGTGGTCTCTGGGATTTTGGTTTGATTGTTTTACTGTCCTATAGGTTCATTGTCTGTCCTGTCTGGTTTCATGATTTATTTTGTAGTTCATCCCGCTTGTGTATTACATTCTGCTCTACTTCCTGTTCATCAGCACAACTGGTTTAATTTGCTCATTTGCTTCACCTGCCCCCTGTTAGTTGTCCTCAGAACTTTGTAAGTTCTCTAGTTCCGGTCATTAAAACCTTGTTCCCGCGCCCGTCTGCCTCCTGCCTCCTGCCTCTCAGTCCTGCATTTGGGTCCTCACATTCCACGCATCGTGACAAGGATTAGATATGGACTGTTCATACTGCTGTTATTATCAGGGAAACTATTTATTCAAAATAATTTCATATTTTAGCCCTGGATGTTTTTCTGTAGCTACAAAACTTGGCTCTGAAAGAAAATGAGCAACGAATCTTCCTTTTTATTTAGCTGCTCTCATCTATCAGTCACACATCTCATTATTCACTTTCCCCATCATGCCTCAGTTCTCTCCGTAGGCCCTTGTCTTTTTGTATAGTCATTAAAACAGACGCTTCCTTTGATTTGACAACACAGCCAGATTCAACCCTGCTTGTCTTCTCCCCTCCCTCTCCTTCCTGTCATGAGCAAGATCAGCTGTTTCCTGCACTTTGGCTTGTGCTGTACCTGGCAGTTCTCAGTCCTGTCACTACATCTTTCCCTTCTACCTGTGTGCACACAAATAACCCTTTAATCCATCAGCTGCTCCTCCTCTCTCTAGACACAGGTAGTGCTGCCTTTCACGCCATCATCTCCCTTCTCCCAGCCATCTTCAGGGAGAAAACAACATACCTCTGTTAGCTTGCACGCACACACACCCCAGACTGCATTCCTCCCTCTTGACAGACCCCGTAATGTAGGCGCCTTTGATCATACCTTCCTCGTATTACTTTCTGTGTGTGATCAGAGCTGCCACAAGTAGTTGAGGCAGGTGAACCCTGTGGAGCTGCCCCCACTTCTCCCTCAATTGCTCTGTTAAATAAAATGCTTCACACTTAAAAATGGCCGCTCAGCAAACCTTAGCTAAATGAATTAACATGGCAAATGCAAAACATGCCTTGACAAGTAAACCACTGTACATCCTTTTAAAACTCATCCAGACTCAAAGAACACTGTGTGATGATACAGAGAGATCAAACGGATCTTTATCCAGTGCTTATGTGTGTGACTACAGTCAAAAGATGTGAGGACAATGGTGCAAGAGCCGATGGGCAGTACCATGCGCTGCTGTGTTAGCTAACCTGCTGAAGGGAAGTGAAGGCAGCCAGAGTGTTCATGGTTCATTTGCTCTGTCTGAATCTGCGTGGCCTTCCTTCCACTCAAACAGATTTCCCTTTAACACACATACACCAGCATTCATGCTATCTAGTAAGGGGAGATTTTAAATTTTATAAGACTGTACAGAGAAGTGCCAGTTATGCACACGTCTCATTGCTCTGTTTCAAAAGCATTTCACAACAAACGTTACTCAACAATTAATGCTGACACGTGAAATTATCATCTGCTCCTCGACTCAAACAATATGAATATGATTTAAATTCTGTATCTGTTGAGCAGGTGTAATGTGGTATGTTTATGAATAAACAGAGGAAATGATTTATGTATTTTTTCCCACTTTGGGTAGACTCAGGCTATCTGTCAGTCTGCTGTCTGCAAGAGGAAATATTACTTTCAGATGTTTTGAGCGTCTGTTTTCATTCGAAGTCTCCACAAGTTCCTCTATGTGACAAAACACAAGCATGTCATCTGATGTGCGACCACATCATTTAAATACTTTCCGATTAACATGTGAAAATACAAATAAAAACAAATGAAGAATGTTGCATTGTCTGCAACACATACTCATATAGATTTGTTATTAGTTTTCAGTATTCATTCATTTTCACTCGTATTTCCTGTTTTTCTGTGCACACAACAATGCAATTGGAAGAAAAGAGAAGTAACATACCCTGCACATTTAGAAAAAGACCTTGGAATACTCAAGTCTTTTCCATCCCAAACATCTGCAGAACACACATTTAAAATCGAAGATTGGACATCACTCAGATACACAGTCTGCACTTAAAACTACATTGCAAGACATGAAGCACAGGTTGGTAAACTACGTCCATGCAGAGATGAACTGATTTCATTCTTTTTTAAAGTTTTCCATACACATGGAATCATTGCAAGAAATGTGTTCATCCACACAAAACCACCAAAAGTGCTATAGTATATATATGCCTGGCCTGTAAGTAGCGCTGTAACGATGCCACAGAAATGCACCAAAAACAGAGAATAAGACATAGAGCCTGCACATAAACATGTATCTCTGTTTTCACCACGGTGATGGTGGTAGTAGAGGTGCAGAACATTTTGCTGTAAAAGCCACATCATGTTCAGTGGCTTCTACACTTAAACTCATCTGTATGCAGACATGAAGTGAAAATCCTACAAACTTTGGCCCACGCAGTGTGTTCGTTCTCTCCCTCGCCCCCCCTCTCCTGGCCTTCAGTTGATGAGCTTGTGGATCATTTCAATGGTAAAATTAGAAGCATATTGATGTCATTGCTCCCGTAAAGGTGAAAGTGATCACTGCCAAAAAGAGAGCTCCATGGAAAAATGCCACGCTGG
>JAOXYM010000016.1:12666048-12679477 GCA_028567055.1 Leptatherina wallacei | reverse complement strand
AGGTTCACTGTTTTATTACAGCTAGCTAGCTCTGATAAGAACACACAGAAAACAACACACACACACACACACACACACACACATACAACCCCTGCCGGGATCATTAGAGATATTCATAGTCAGAGTGCTCCATAGCACCCAACATGCAATGACAAATTTGTGCAAGACAGCATGAAGGCCAAATATACCCTCTCTCCATGTTCCCTGCTCTGCAGTGCACAAATCCCTCTTCTTTTAACTATATCTTAGCTCCCTCTGTGACCTCAGCTTTTCTATTTTTCACCATCTTATTACTTTGTGAGCATCCTGAAGAAGATGCAAAGAGGCTGATGTTATTGTTTCTTTTAAATGTATAGAAACCAAAACAGAGCTCCCAATACAGCATTGCGTCCTGTTCAGCATCAATGTTAGCTACGTTTACAAGGACAAATATTTCATCCGTCCAACTGAAATCAGTCTGATAAGAGTATCCAGCTGACATGTTTTCATGGATGCTGGATAAAGTGATC
Organism: Leptatherina wallacei; assembly: GCA_028567055.1. Taxonomy (NCBI): domain Eukaryota; kingdom Metazoa; phylum Chordata; class Actinopteri; order Atheriniformes; family Atherinidae; genus Leptatherina; species Leptatherina wallacei. The sequence goes on along the minus strand of JAOXYM010000016.1, from coordinate 12,678,968 downwards.
TGATCAGTTGTGTTTACATGATGGACAGATTTAATACGATCAAAACGCTTTTGACATGCACATGCCTAATAGTTCGGAAGAAGAAGGGTTTTCTTTGTTTTTTTGTTTTGAACCTTTTGAGCATTGAATTGTTCAATAATCCTTAAGTCTTTCAGTTTCTATCAAACGTATCCGCCACAGTCCAGTTCTGTTTTACTTCTGCCGTTTTTCAAATCCTTCCTGAAACTCATTAACCCACCTAACCCCAACGTGGTTCAAGCATGCACAGAAACAACATACAATACAGCAACGATTAGAATGAATGTACATAGGTTATTTTTTTTCCTGCTGATCCGATTGTGAGGAGGTTTAAGCCATCCTTCTTGATCAGTTTGAAAATTCTTTCTGATCGAGGCCGATCGGATCAGCTCACATGTTTACGCGGTGCATTTTTATTCTGATTAGACGTTCCATCAGCTTCATGTAAACGCGGCTGTCTCGGCGTACAAGAAATACACAAACTTGATGTGTTGCTTTAGAAACTGGGCTGGGGTATACTTTGAATTATTTCAATTAATTTTAGCTTTTGTTATAGACCTACGTAAGAAATGCCTACTTCAAGATTAGGGCTTCCCCCCTCTCTCGCTCAGTGACAGCAACAACTATCTGTCGCCATAGAAAACTTATAATATACTGCAGATTCCATGAAGATGCGTTCAACAAAAAAATCTAAAAAGTTTAAATGGTTTGTAATATTCACAGTCCATTATCATTAAACACTACAAGAAAAAATTGACTGAAACAATCATTAGTAGTTTCCTCTTTTAGCTATGACATCATGTAGACAAAGCATGAGATATGGCTTCTCTGGGTCGGGCCGAGTTGGTGATATATACAAAAACTTCAGTCTATTTACATTTTAAAAGAATAAAAAGGAAATTCTGTGACTGGTAACCACAACAAAGTAAATGTCGGGTTAAAGGCATGCAGTGATGACTGGGGGCCAGCCGGTCCTTTTGGAACATCCAGTCAATGAGGCTCGACCTTTGGATGACTGCTCCACGGCTCTCGTCTGCCCTGTCTGGGACCTGCAAAGTCTAAATACTGACCCTCTAAATCTCTCAATAGCTGGCTGTCAGAATATGCAAACACAGGACATTCAAATATCAAAACAGATTTAAGCACTTATTAAGGAATGGCATCCTGTACAAAATCTATCAGAAAAAGACACGGTCCATTCATGCTGGCTGCTAACACTCACACATATACAGTGTGCAGGAAAAGCTGAGCTTTAATACAAATGTCCCCTCAGCTGGAAATTGTTTCCAGTGCAGCTGAAAGGCTCCTTTTATTGAGGTAGCTAAACACACCCCCTCCCCATCCTCTATTTCTCCTACACAGAGGCATGTGGACTCGCAGTCTATTTCTACTCAACATTGCTCTACAAGGAAACTTTTTCATTCTCCTTTGAGTGCTTTAGTTTTACATGTATTAATATCATATATAGGAAAGTGATAACAGCTTCACAGCTTTATCTAAAAGCCCCCGTTCAATAATTTGAATTGAATGCAAACAAAAGAAGAGATGTTGTCAAGATCTCCAAGTCTGTCAATACAATGAATCCCTGGTGTAAAGCTGAAATCAATACGCACTGAGCATTTTGGCTGAGCGTATTATATGTTCAGAATTTCCATTACCTAGAAGAAATACAAAAACTTTTCACTCCTTGAGTAAAAAAAAGCCTAAGTAAAATATTTGTGTGTAATGCTACAGTACAACACAATGTCAGTTGATAGAAAAACTAGATTAAGGAATAGTTAATTACATTAAGTATGAAAAGACTTGCTAGAAGTAGAATAATGAGCTTTCTGTGAAGCTGCTGGCCATCTTTGTTTTTAACTGCTACTCTGTGAGCTTTGAACACTCAAGTTTCATTCAAGTGTTTATTCCTTTTTTTTAGATAAAAATTAACTACATTTTTTCAAAGACTTTATTTCTTCTATAAAGTTGCCATTTCACTTTTGTCTTATCCTAAAGACCATGATGGAAGACACGCCTCACATGTCAGCTACTGTGGTTTAATTAATGACATATAAAAAGAAAATAATAATAGTTGTATGATTAAAGAGGAGTTGTTGTTTTTTTTAAACTTTTTTTTTGAAAAGCAAATCAACAGAGAGATATCAGGGATCAGATGGTAACAGTGCCACGAGCAAGACCCACACAATCATTTCATGCAAACAATGGCCCTCAGAAGCAACTCAGTTTGGGATCTGGAGCAACAGTGAACCAGCGTGGGTGTTTGCGCCACTTGCAACGCTGACAGCAAACACGTCACACCCAACTGGAAGGACAGGTTGTGCTTCAGCTGGTCTTTCATGCAAATGTGCACACACATCATTTTGTGGACAAACTACACACCGGTATTTCAAAACAGGCTTGAGGAACACGAGGTCTGGTTAGTATTCCTTGGCGTGTCAGTGACTGCTTGCAGATTACTCACACCCACACCCACACATTTATGTCATCCATGGACTCTGATAAATCTGGCAGAAAAAACTAAGGAGTGTCCTCACTTTATTCTCCTCCTGAGATTTTCAGTATCCAGAATGTGCTACAGAGACATATTAGCGGTTTCATTGCTCATACTAGGTGTTAAGGACATCAAAGTTTGCTACAAGTGCCTGCAACTGTCAAGAGGGATGAGGACCAGAATCAAGAAGAACCTAAAAGTTTTCTTTTGAACTAGGATCCCCCAAAGTGACTAAGAAGTTCACCACATTCCTTAGCCAAGGCAAAGCCTACCTGCCAACATCGACAGATGAAAAGAGAGGGATTTTTTGTAGAATAAGACCTTATCCCAACACTCTTACACTGACTTTCCTTAGAAATAATCTGAGTAACTCACAGATGTATTCCGTCCTCTCCCTGTGCTGATCAGAAATGCAAACAGACAACAAAAGAGACAGGGTGGAGCTTTCAAGCCTGGGGACGTAGGGGTCTGAGAGCCAGCTTCACACTGAAGATTTAATCTTCCTGGTTATTAAAGTTTGCTTTGCAAATTCTGCATCCGGCCGAAATTATCAAGAGGTTTACGGTTCAAAAAAAGAGAGAAAAAAAGAAAGAAAGAAAGAAAAGAAAGAGAATTCCAAGTTTAAATGATTTGCTCTAAAACTGCAAAAGTAAGGTAACATTTACGTGAGGTAGAAACACACTGTAGTGTACATCCAATAACCCCGCTTTCCATTATCACTTCTAATTTGTATTAATAGATATTGAAAGGAAAAAAAATTATTCAAATACTAACAATCCCAAAGAAATTCCCAGTAAGTCAAAAAAAAGGTTTATATGCTGGAGTTTATTTTGCCTATTTCAAAGTGGAACTTTATGGGCACATGGGAGAGTGGATACAACTTTGCAAATCAGCTCTGACCTATCAAACATGAAAATGATGTGACTCAGCTGGTGTTTTCAGTCTGAGCAAGTAAAAAAAAAAAAAAAAAACCTGACATGACTGACCAGCATTCTCCCTAATATGACACTAAATTTTCATGTCCTTGGTGCCACATCCTAAAGAAGATATGCTGTCATATGTCAGAAAGCTAGAAATAGGGAATGTGTGCCACATCAGCACGTCAGCATGCCATTTTTCTAAGAGGACAACACAGGATGCACATGCCCGGACACATGCCACAGTAATGATCACAAAGACAAACATAAGCAACACCAACAAAAAAAACTCTTGCATAAGCAATCAATGGATGAGAGGTTCTCAATAGAACTTCCTGTCAGTGTCGCAGACGTGCATCAATACAAAACTGAATTAACTCTACAGAATCACAGACACACTGCCGGACATGTATATTGACCAAGGCTTTGCTCATATCAGCACCTGTCGATACAAATACAAAATGCATTACCATCATCTTGTAGAGACAAAGCATGGTCTTTCAGTTAAACAAGAATACGTTTTAAAAAAATGCACAATTTACAAAACAGATCAATGAACAAACTCTGGTATCCATTTATTTATTTCATTTTCCATTCACATCAATCAAATTATGTCCTTAGTGTTTCCAAGTAATTCATCCTCAGCAGAACAAGCATATTTGCTGCTGCGCAACACAATCTGTGCACGTTTTGACTTTGACTCACAGATTTCCTGACACATGTGAAATGAATATGAACCGTCCTCAGTCCTTGCACCTTCAGAGCTGCCATCAGATCTTTCCATGGCTCTACACGGCCTGCATGTGACAATGTCAGAGTCAATACATCAACTGCTGCACCAGGGCGGAATTACGTAATCTTGGTGTGTGACTCAGGCTGGCAACACATGGCATCGGTAATACACACATATCCACCGACATGCTTCAGTCAACTGGCGCTCTCAGGATTCTGCAGGGTTTTTGCCTCCTTTAATCCTGTCAATCACTCCCCCCGCTTAGCAGCACCTTTCTGTCTCCAGCTACTCTGTCAGACATGCTGAGCTAAGCTCGAGTTGAACCGGGGACAGGGAGAGCTGTTTTCAGCAGCAAGGATTCCCCAACTATTGTTCTTTCATCAGAGACCAACACACCGCTCACCTCCGACCCTGACCTTTGACTCTTTTGTGTGTTTCTGTGCAGCCTATGGGGTCCATGTGGGAATAAACTATGAGCTGCTCTCAAAGCCACACACAGAGAAGCTGTAAGCCACACTGACACAATAAACAAAAATCCATTATCCCTAACAGATGTTTAGTTTATAAAAATAGTCACATTGACACATGTAAAACAATCAGAGATCTTTAAAATAACATTACAGCTTAACACACATGTGGAGCAACAGAAAACAGGCAATAATCTCAACGGTTGGTCAAACTTGAAACCTTTTCTATCTCTTATGGGGTAGATATGTTTCGGCTTCATATGCTAGTTAATTCTATTCAAATTGGTAAATTCTTATCACTACAAACCTGCTGATATTTAATACATGAGCGATATGATCTGATGATTGAGGAGTTAAAATGTTCCATCATTCCTCCCTGTCTGCTTGACTCAGGGCTGTGATTGCCACCTCCAATACTAATTAACATGTTCTCACTACTGCACAAATGACAGGGTGTCTGACTTCTGCCCACTGAGTGTGGATGAACCAGTATGTGTGCCAGCAGCCTTGACTTGTTTTTTCATCGTAAATCGCGTGTGTGTTCCTATAGCTGGAACCTCTTCACGCCACAAGAAGCAACAAAGTTGCATTAATAAAAACTTTAACTAGGTTTTGCACACTGCTCGAGATAAATGCTCTTTTAAATTTTTTTTTGTTTTTAATCTATAAAAACTCTGATTTAATCCCCGCTTGTCCAAATTTCTCTCTCTCTAATCCTGCCAACAAGGGCTCTGGTTGGTTTCCCAGACAGAGTTTTAACTATTATTTTCCTTATCTGTCAATCATTTCCTTGATTTATTACATTTGAGAGGTCAGGACTACTTAGTTTCCTCCTCCCCCCCCCCCAAAAAAAAAATGTCCCAAATAACGTTGTGTTGATCAACTAATACATCAGCGGAGGATATAATTATCTGATTAATAATTTGAATCATTAAAAAAAATGTGAGAATTTTTATGAATAATAATGAATAAAAGGCTTTAATAACATACTGGCAGACTTTCAATATACAGTGTTGTTATCATGCGTTTCTCTCTGCTGTCTGTGAAGCCGAGTGTCCCCGTCCTATCTGCTGTGCAGGGGCTTAATGAAAGCGGTGATGTTTGAAATTCACCCTCTACTCCCCAAAGCTCAGACTCTCAGTCATGTCTGCCGTGTATTCATCCAGCAGGTCTTATCAGAACTGCGGTGCTTTATTCTTCCCCTCCATCCGTACTGCTCTCCCTCGTCTCTTGTTGTTACAACACGCATACCTGCAGTGCACCCCCTCTACGTAAACTCAAATGGGCCTCCAGACCTCGGATTCAAGCGTTCCGCTGTTGCCATAGGGACCATTTCGACCCTGTCAGCACTTCTGAGGTCCGCCCGGAGCGAGGTAATTTGCCCCTCCTCATCCTTCACAGTTTTTGTATCCTTTCACCCTTCCTCTTTTTCTCCTTTCGAAGAAGGAAGAAAAAAAAACCCATCCTCCATTCTCGGGGGACATGACTGTTCCTTCTCCTATTATTTCCCTCAGATTCATTCACCCACAGTGTTTGGCACCAGCAATCTTCTCTCCTCCTACACTAACTCCCACTCTATGGAGTCTCGCTGAGAATGTGTATATACTTTTCCACAGAATGAGAGGGTTGAAGAGGGGGAGATGAGGGGATTTCGGAAACACAAGATCAGGGAGATGCCGATAGCTGATATTTCCCCCACATTTCCTCGGAGAATACGAGGAGCTTCATTGATGAATAGACTGAGCTAAACCACAAGGGGAAGTAGCTGTTCTGGAGATTGGGAAACCTGAAATGTCGTACTTATGCTTAGTCTGACCTTTGTGAATCTGCAGCAGGCATGTTAACAGCATGAGCCTGGAGCCAGCAGCTCTGGAATGAATGAAACCCATTTAAAACAAAGTTTGAAACGGGGCAGTTGAACAGAAAATACCTTTACCACAGTATAGATTAACTTCATGCCAGACATTGGCGGTAAATTATGTATTAATAATGTGATATTTCCCCCCCATAGGGACATTTTCAGAGTACAAATCAGGATTGAGTTATAAACCAACTGGCAAAAATTCAGAAACCAGACAAATTGCAATACAGAGGAATAACACCAAATTGAAGGCCATTACAGTCACCACAAGCATAAACCGACCCATAACTTTCAAGTAAAATTTGTACTCTATTAACCAGTAAAACCCAACCTTCTATAAATGTTCTTTTGGATTCGAGTGGATTAAATTTCCAGTCATAACAGATCAGAAAATGAAAGATTCATCTCATGATTATGTCTGTTATCCATGGGAATTCCACATGCAGTGCTATGTGATGTTTGTGCAGGCAGGACATATACATGGAGGTTAGATCACATCTAATTGACAACAAAATGGACCTGCTGTTCAGAGGATCAGCTGAGCTTGGACAGGCAGGAGCACACACACAGCTGGGATAGCTGATATCTACGTGGAGGGACACATTACGAGGTTTATCCTTTCTATACATAGGCCTGGGAGTATTCCGACTACCACTATGCGCTAGCAGCAAAGATGATGGACATAAAACTACCAGAGAAGGAATTATTATGTCTAACACTGGGTAAAACCCAGCTAAATGCACACTATATGACTTTAATTTGTGGAATTGCTTACCCATGTGAGGTCAACATAAATCTTTATGGCTAGAGCTCCTAACGCACAGTCAGTGCTGCTGCAAAACAAGTTCATTTGTCACATGAGGATGCCGATTGAAAGGGTATGGATAGACTTGTTAAGTCACCTGATGATGAGCGGGAGCTACAGAGGCCCGCAGGCTAGCCTCTGTTTAAAGTGCCACTACATCATTAGGTACAACAAACTGGGACTGTGACAGCTGCTATGCAATCGCGGCTCACTTGAAAGGAGAAAGGAGCATCAAGTTATCTAAAGCCAGTCTGTTTTTTTTTATTCTAGTTCTCTGGGAGATGGAGAAACAGAAAATATCAAACATAATAGCCAGAGTAGACATCAGTAAAGGGAGCCAGAAGGATTTGGCAAAAGTATAGTTGACTGATATAAAAGGTATGCTGTTGTATGAGTGGCCAGTATCATCAGGAACTGGAAAGTCCTGTGTATTTCCATGCATATGCTCAGGATGGTAGTTTTTTATGCTCCAATGACTTTAAGACCCAATACCAAAGTTAATCATTTGCAAACCACCTTGCTGTGTTGTTGAAATTATCAGGTGTTTAACCTACTTTCCCAGGATGCATTATAACACAGTGTTCTCCGCAGTATCATTCATTCATTTAACAACCCAAAAATCCCATGGTAGACTCATGAAAGTTGCTCAAGTGCTATTTCTCAAAATCAAGATGCCAGCTTAACATTTAAAGTCAATTACAAAACTTTAAATTCCACCTGTTTGTTTAGCTGAGGGGAGCAACAAAGCAAGCAATGGTCTTCTGAGCAAAGATCTGGTCCATTTTCCTTGAACTATGAACACATAGTCACCTTCTAACCCATGTAACAGTACTAACATAGTCATTTTTTTCTAATTGGGTTATATACCATATAAAATGTTGGAAAATCATTTAGGTAAGCCATCACACCTCTCATTTAATAATGTATGGAACCTTCTTTTGGCGGGGGTCTTTCAACTGATCTCCAAATCACTGACACTTCGATGAGCATGACAGGCCACATTCCCTGCTGTCAGATCTTTGTTAGCTTCAAAAGTAACTTATTCAAGTCTTTATGAACACAAAAAGTTACGACATAATGTGATGTACCAGAATGAATGTCGACTTGATGTTCAGTGCGGAGAGCAAATAAGATAAAGAAGCGAAGAGAAGATAAAGTTTCAGGAGCTTCCTGACAGAGTCTCATATTAAAGGGAATCAATGCCACTTAAAGCTGCACATGTTGGCTTTTTTTCAAAAATGGTCAGCAAAATGTGAGATTATAATAAAAGATTCAACCATTTAGTTTGAAATATATCTGTTTTTTTTTCCCAAGAAGCCCTAAAAGTCCATAAGCACAAGTTTGAGCCTGACAAGGAAGTATCAAGTCATATTGCATAACTAAAGAAAATTTGACTAATAAAAGCAGCCTCGAACTTCCTCCTCTGTTCCTGTTTGTTTTGGTTTTTTTTTTGTTTTGTTAACCCCCAGAGCCCTGAGCAGATGAAAGGTTGTCAAAGGGGAAGTGCTGTTAAAGAACTGACAGTAATTTCTCTCACCATGTCCGCTGGGGTGCTGCTCATCTTGAAGGTTTTCCTGGTCCTCACAGGGGTTCACACGCACATAAACACACTTGCAAACCGCAGACGCAAAAGTTCACCCCCTTTTCTTTTCTTTTTTTTCTTTTTTACTTGTCCTCGTAAAAGCTCCCACAGGTTCAGAATAAACACGTCCTCGTCTGGATCAGGGCAGCAGACAGACACAATTTATTCCTGGTGACTTGCTCTCTCCAGTCACAACACTGTGGTCGTCAAGACGGGTTGCAATGCCTCTTCCTCTCTATTGCACAATCATTTCGTCGATTATTCCTCACGCGAACGGTTAATATTGGAAGAACAGCTAATGTTTACGGGGTAAGCTGTCGACCCGAGGGCCTCCTTCGACCCTCCAATCATCAACAATACCCTGCTAGAGAAAAGGTGCCTACGCCATGCGAAAAAACCCAATTCTGCTGGCACATCCGGAGACGGATCTTTTTTTCTCTCTTGGTAAGGAAAAATAAATATCCGCAGGTTTAAGGGTTAGCGTCCTTTGTTGCTCTCTGCTACGTCCGACGGTTGGCAGAGAAAGGTGACACACGATGAAAAATGTCTCGGTCCTTCTGTTTAAAGCGCGTGTATGATTGTTGTTAGTGTTACGGACCGCACTGCTGCACCTTTACAACCCGCTCAGCTGTCATCCTGCCTCACAACCGACATCAAGTTAGAAATGGGATGAGGTGCACAACTTCCGGTCACATTTTTTTCTAAATAAGAAGACAGGGTTTTTCATTTTGAAACAATTTTTCATAAGGGTTTAAAGTAGGCTAAAGATTGTGTGGAAATGTTAGTATGGCCTTACATTCCCCAATAAACTCAGGACTTCAACACTCGTTCACTTTCTGTTTATTTTGATGCTTTTCATTATCAAAACATTTCATTTTCACACAATTACATGCACTACTTGCAATGTCAATGCATGTAAATGTTTATGCACAGTACTACTACTGTTCACATTACCCACAATATATCATTGTAATTTTTTATTACTCTTATTGCTATTATTACTATCATTGGTATATTATACTACTTATACTACTACTAATAATACTAATAATAATAATACGTTATAATCTATTGTCATTGCCATGTAATATATAAGAGGTTTAAATACTCTTTTGTACCGTTCTCTGTCAAAATACACAATAAAGTATATACTATCTATCTATTCTATCTATTCTATATTTCACATTATTTATTTTATTTTACTAATACACCTTACCACGTAATACTGTGTAATACTATCACTTTTTTCATATATTTACTGTTTAATTTACACTTTTTTACCTTTTCTTTGCATGTATTGCACCAATACCCTAATTGCACAGCTGATTGTGTTTATTATCTTGTTCCTTGTTGTTTTTGTCAGTTTTTTTATACTTCCCACATACTGTGAAATTTTAATTGAATTGAACTGAAGAAAATGTGACTCAAATTCTTTAGTTCAGTTTGTGAAATTTCACTGACTGTGTCCTAAAAGGGACAGTATGAAACCACCCTTGAATTCTAGCAAGTGAATGCAGCATATATTCATCAGAAATCAGAAACCAGATGCACTTTATCAATCCCAGACTGAGAAAGTTGAGACAGCAAATTTCATACATCCTCATTCCACCAACTGCCTGCTTGGCACAAATGAGATGATGCTACTTGTTTACACAGTTAAAGCCATATTTTTGCTTTTCTGATTAAAAATGACATATGAATTTAAATCATAATTTTTTCATCAAAGATTTTAAAGTCAAAATGGAAACGATGGTTTAAAGATTTTTTAATCGGTGGTGTCATAAAAAATACAATATGTATCATGTGTTTGGTTGATATCTAACTTAACTTAATCTTCCCATAGCACTGAAAGCTAAAATGCAGATTATTTCAGAATGTCAAAAACTAATTTGATAGAAGTCTAATGATATTTATAGGGGTTGTGTCGAGATCTTATTTTGAAGTGAAAATGACTTTACATCCGGTTTAGAGTTTCTCTCTGCTGCTTTATGCAGTCCCATTTGATAACATGGCGGCAGTCCCTAAATTAGGGAGGAAACAGAGAACTGAGTGTTGAAAGTACTGGAAGCATGAATGGAGGCTGGTGCAGTTGAATGGGAATAACTAAACAGAGCTTCTGGGCAACAAGAGAGGAGGTGTCTCGTTGATATAAAAAGAAAAACAGGAAGAAAAGGTTTGATTTACACAGAAAACTATTTGTTTTTATACCTCATCAAAGCAAAAATAAAATTTAACCTTAGCTGTTGCAGAAACATTCAGTTGATAAAGCCGTTGCTGAATTACAGCAAGGAGTAAGAATATGATACCTTATTGATTGGTGAGGCAGAAACATTTCTTGATTGTCTCCTCTGGTGCTGGTAAAAGGTCAGGGTTAGCAGCAAAATGCACTGCATGTGATAGATTTAATGCGTTTTAGTTGTTGTTGTTTTTGTCTGGTTCAGAAAAATAATAAAAAGTGTCAAGCTGTATTCGCAGTCATGCAAGTTAACAATCACGACAGTGCATAAATGAACAGTGACAAAAAAAAACATACCCATCCTATAATGGCTTAATCAATAAATTAGTAAATCAGTACTGAGAATTGCACATGCTGTCATGGAAGTAAAGAATTTCTTACAGAGCTGAAGTGATACAATAATGACTTTTGTTGAGCAGCAGAAGGGATTTTTGGGGCCAATTACCTCTTGCTCTATATTTGATATAATTGGTAAGTCTATTACGTATACTCTGTAACAAGCGATGCAATGAAGATGTAGAAAAAAATGTTATTACTGTTTTGAAATATTACCTCAATACAGTGGGATAAATATAGCATGCATTTAATACATATGTAATATAATATGCTGTACTTTGAGAAGAGCTCCTTATGTGTTCATGTGTGTGTGCACTGTGTGTGTCCCTGTTTCCGTCAGAGGTCGAGATGCCTATCGACAGCAGGTCTGTCCTCTTTCTTGTGGACTGAGTGAAATCCATTGTGGCATCAGGAGAGGCTTTTTCTCTGAGATCTACTGGATTAACAACCTAATCTCCCCACCATAAAGGGAGAGTTGAGAGGGGGTAGTGAATCTGGCACACACTCACACTCAGAGGCACAAACACAAAACCATGAGCATGCCTGCACAAACACAGCAAGGTGTGAAAGTGATTTCGTTGGCTGTGTTATCGAAATTAAGGTCAGTGTTTGATTTTCACCAGGTGAACAAAGTAGGGCAGCGACTAAGTATTATTACCATTTCTGCTTTGTCTCCTGATTATTTTCCAATTCATTTATCATTCTAATGTATAAGATGATCAAAATAATTGGAAAATTGAACATCTCCATTTTCAGCAGATTCACATTGCTGGTTTTTAAAACTAAATTAGTCAAAGAAATTAAGGGAAATTCTAAACATTTGACAGGCTGTCTTAATTAGTTTTAGGCCAACAGACTCCTCAGGAGATCAATGAGATTGAGATCCTCTTTGTTCAGTTTTTAGCCAAAAGTTTCTTTCTTAGTTCAGATATAGATGTCATATTTCAAAGTATCTATTGTTCCTGCATCTTCAGATGGAGGGGAAGATTGTTGGACAGATTTAGTAAACCCATCCGTGTAGTGAGGGTGAACTGGCACTGCTTGTCAGAGACCCTCGTTTATGACAATCAATCTGCAGAGCAGAGATGGCGTAAGTTACTTTCTTTAGACCTGCGACAGGCTGCTCAGTGGTGTGGTGGTTAGTTGCCTCACAGCAACAAGGCTCCTGGTTGAATCTTGGCTGGAGCCTATTTATGTGCACTTTGTGTTTTCACTGTGCATGAATGACTTCCTCACACTGTTAAAAAAAAAAAAATTTGTGATTTTATATTGACCCAAAGAGTGAGTGTGAGTGACCCCAAGAATAAAGGATAAAGCAGGTATAGAAAATGGATAGATGAATAGACCTACAAGTTATCTAACAGGAAGTGGAATTATGTATGGTATCTGTTCTATTCAAACATTTAGCAATTATATAATTGAAACCAGAGGAATTCAGCAGGAACATGAGGTTATGGTAACTTCCCCCATG
>JAOXYM010000016.1:12625731-12640378 GCA_028567055.1 Leptatherina wallacei | reverse complement strand
AATAGCACAGTCATAAGGGCGGTGAGGAGGAAGAGAAAGTGCCTTACTCTTACTGAAGACCTCCGCGAGGTCCAGGTCCATGGCTTCTTCTTTGCATGATAGAGCTTTAACCTGCACTTGTGGATTTCATACAGCACTGTGTTCGGAGACAGGAATTTCTAATAGTGTTCCTGTGCAGGGATTTCTAGAAAAGAACTGTGCCTGTTTTTAATTCAGCACCACTTGAGGTCCAGAACAGCACAGCATACTGTTTTGACTGTCAGCCCAGTCTTTTCCACACAGAGATTCCCCCTAATTGTCTGCATTTTCTAATGATGATATAAATGGTAGAAACTTACAGTTTTTCTGAAATTATTCCTCACTTTTCATATGTAGTTTGTCACAGATTGGTGAACCTTTACCCATTTTTGCATCTGAAATGTTCCTTTCATAACCACTTTTGTTAATAACCTGTAGCAAATGAACATAATAAGTTATCAAATGCTCCTGAAGCTGTTTTCCATTTATGCCAATTACTTTTCCAACCTTTTATTGCCCCCGTTCCATCTATTCCAAAATGTTTTGTTGAACTCATATTTTCCACAAAATGGTCGAATGTTTCAGTTTCCACATCTGATATGTTAAGAATTTTCAGTTGGGAGTAAAATATCTTTTTTAGAATTTTGTATTTACATTTTAAACTGCGTCGCAGCGTTTTTGGGATTGGTTCTCCTTCAACCTGCGATAAGAATAAACAAACTTTCTCTTCAAATAAGCCTGTATGAAATTTGTAAAATACGAGCGAATAAGAGCTGTCTATTGATTATGTTTTGTTTTTGTTTTTTCCTTTTAATTAACTGGATAGATCACATTTCATGACTTCTCTTGAAATCCATATGCCGTACTCTTTCTACAGTTTTCTGTGTGAACATATATAGTTCAGGAAAACACTGCTGTAGCAACCAGGAATCTGCCTGTTCAGCCTAATGTCTAATATGCAAGTTCACTATGTACTTAAACAAATTGTTTTAGGCAATTCTCAACTGAATTAATCAACAGTTAGGGTGCAGGTGTAGAATTTGACCACTAGATGTCGCCCACAGACCACTTATTGTGCTGAGAGTTAGCAGTGGACGCTGGCTGAGATTAAAAGGCTTTAGCTCCCACAGTGGCGCTGTGTGACTGAGCCTGCCAGCTACACTGTATGCGCAATCCTGACCTGGAAAGGCCCACACAGGAACTGATCAACAGCTGAATGCAACCAGGAGGCAGTGCAACTGTTTCAGCATAGTTTCCCCTCCCTGCCACTCAACACCATGACCAGCTGCAGTGAGAGAATCACAATTTGTTAGTCAGCTTTGTGCTCTGGTGTGTAAACATCCACAATTCTAACTGCATCCCTAAGGTTTCCTTAACATTATGCCTCACTGTATTACTACATTCTCACAGTAACAGAGGGGGACAGCAGCTTGCAGCTGTCAAATGTTTGGTACCAGTATTTACCTTAAATTAGCTCTGTAGGCAGCACTTGCAGATTTGAGGGACAGTAATAGTCATGGGGGGGGGGGGTCTTCATCCACTGGATTGTAAATTAAAAGTGTGGGGAATGATTACGATAGGAGGCCATGCCACGTCCAGGGTCAGACAGGACGTTATCAGAGCAGTGCAGAGGTCAGCTGCTATCCTGTGTGTGCCTGTCCTGTAGCTTACTTCAAGGCTCATTCAGTGGGCCAAGGCTGATCTTAGTGCAGCAAGTGAAGAGATATGCGGCACAGCAGAAGACACATCTTTGTAATTTACACTGCAGGTCAGGCAGATGTCAGAGCTGCTCTATGAACATTTGCGTATGCTCAGGCTGCTGCCCCCCCCCCCCCTCTGAATGGGCTCTGTCCCATGGGGGGTGAGGAGCTACATGGTTGTGACCACAATGAGCAGTATGTGTGTGGCTTTCAGGTTTGGTCTGCAGTAGTTTGTACAGACCAGCCATATTCTTATGTCACTGCGATTTCAAAGCGCATAATCCATCTTATATAAATGGCTTTTTTTTTTCTAACCCTGGATGGGATCTAGAGAATACATGAGAGATGAAGCAGCTGCATCTAAATAAAACAGGAAGAGTCAGTGATGCATGTTGCATGCAATGATGCTTCAACTTTCAGTACCTCCATCATGGGAAGGATCGTCACTACACAATGTTTTTGCATATAACCACAGTTGGCTAAAATACGGACGCAGTTATGATGAGTCATCCTTCATAGGAATGGCTTATTGAGGCCGGAGTTGTTGCATGCTTTCCTGCTCTATTTAATTGTCTCTGGGCATCATGATGTCAACCCTGTTTCTCTTCAGTGGCTGGCAGTGAAAATTAACACAACTCCAGAAGAAAAACAAAAAAAACTCTGGCCTTACTGTAGCTGTGTATTTGCAATAGTGGTTTAACTGGTTTATTTTTATGTTGCAATCGTCAGAGCTGCTACCTATCCTACTTAAGACTTTGCCTACTTTTTAAAAAAATAAAATAAAAATCACCAACATATTTTCTCTCAGATGTGCCATTTATTTACTTTAGTAATTCATCAAAACACCTATGTAATCTTCACAACCTGCAGGGATAAGCAACATGGGATCAGATTATCTGGACACAACACCAATTTATTAAAAAAAAAGTTTATTGACATCAGAAGCAATTTAAATTTCAACAATAAACGATGCGGGTTTATTTGTTTTTTTTGTGTTTTTTTCCTTTTTCTAATTTTTGCGATTACAGTGGTACATAAAGATCAGTATAACAACTGTGATACGTCCATTTTTGATAACGTCATTTAAAATAAAAACACACATAAAGAAACCAAAAAAAAAAAAAGAAAAGAGGAGAACCACTCAGATCTAACTCAATGTTTTTATGTGCTGTGCACTGCTAGCTAAGGAAAATACTGTAAGCCCACCCCTTTACACTGTACCAGGCAAGATAGTGGTCTAGGAGCTACCACTGGGATGAAAATAAGACTGGCAGAAGGAAACAGACACCATACTTGTGTAGTGTTAACTATACAAAAAGGAGGAAAAAAAAAAACTGTACAGCATAAAAACAACTGATATACACAGCCTTTTTGTTGGCGTTTCTTTTTTTGTTTTTTTACCCCTTTGATACTAATGTATTTTCTTTCAGTAAGTGAACTGTGTACAAGGGGGTTAAATGCTTTATAAACAAGAAAAATGACCCCGAAGTCACTCGCTGTTTACTCATCATCATCCTCCTCATCATCATCCTCTTCCTCATCCTCATCTTCGTCATCATCGTCGTCGTCATCATCCTTCTTCTCCACCACCTTGGGGGGAGCTTTTGCAGGTGCTCCGCCACCAGTTTTGCCCTTAGCGCGGTAAGCTGCGATGTCCTGTCAAGGAAGAAAGAAAAGATGGAGAACCATTGCTTAGTCGCTTGTTATTAGCTCCGTCAGCCTGTATCCAGAGACAACAAGTCGCCATCTCCTTACCTTCTCGTACTTCTCCTTCAGCTTAGCTGCCTTCTTCTCATAGGGCTGCTTGTCCTCGGAAGCGGTACTGTTCCACATCTCGCCAAGCTTCTTGGCAACATCTCCGATTGACAGACCTGGGCTCTCGCCTTTCACCTTAGGGCGGAACTCTGAGCAAAAGATGAAGAAAGCGGATCTGGCGAAGAGAGGGAAAATTGAGTTTGTTGTTTAACCAACATAATATGATTTATAATTTGATTCCACTGGGAATGATTCAGATGTGTTAATTAAAAATTAATAAATAAATAAAATAAAAAAAAAAGAGACCATTACCACAATCTATGAAACCAGAAAGAGTCAGCTATCTGACTTACGGGGGTCTCTTGGGGGCATTGGGGTCCTTGAACTTCTTCTTCTTGCCTCCCCTTGCTGGAACGTAGCTCATCATCTCTCTCTCATAGCGCGCCTTGTCCTGCCTGGCCAGATCCTCAAATTTGCCCTTCTCCTTGGCAGACATGGTCTGAAAGCAAGGAGGAAGCTTGGTTATTAGCAATGTGTCGCAACAACATCTGTACAAAAAGTAGAATTTCTTTTCTGCTTTGAAATAGTTTTCCAGTCTTCTACTTGTCTATGTGTGTAAATGTAATAAAGAGCTGTAACTGCACAACATTATGTCCTAAATATCCTAACTACACTAGTAAAGAAACGGCACATCATCTCATATGAGTAAAATTTATGACCGTCTTTAGGTACTACCTTCCATCGCTCAGAGCACTTCTTGGAGAACTCAGCAAAGTTCACAGAAGCCTCAGGGTGCTTCTTCTTGTGCTCCTCCCGGCAGGTCTGGACAAAATATGCATAGGAGGACATCTTCCCCCTGGGCTTAGTTGGATCTTTCCCCATCTTGATGGCAGTCTCTAAACACAAAAATTTTAAATATTATTAACTCTGCACCTGTGAGACTAAATAAAAATTTTAGAAAAAAAAGTGTAACAAAGAAAACATTATTATATCAATATTTAGACTTGTGCTATTATGTGCATGTTTGACTTTTAGTTGAAGACATTAAAGCTCATAAATAGGACTAATCGGTTCCTGCTTAGTCTTCTTACCAGCCTATCACACAAGGAGGGCATCTTCCTATAGACGCTTACTACTGGTAGCACTGTAGGAGTCATCCACCGTCACTGCTGTCAAACTATGTTAAGACCAGTTAACAGACAAAAAAAAAAAAAGCGCTCTGCATGGACGAGGCTAATTGGACCAAAATGACTTTATTTATTGACGCAATCTGTTATATTGCCTCTACATAAAACTTAGTGGTCCGCGGTCTGCTCCCATTATGGTCGCTTAAAAACTGCCCAAACACATCGCATCACACAAAACAACCGTAAATTAATGTTTTCCTCGCAGCGTCTTTACGGTCTGTATCACTGACACGAAACGACAAAAGTTTCCAAAGTTCAGCTGCACAAGATAAATCACAGCTCGCTTTGGGATCTATATACTTGGTTTAAAAAAAAAAAAGGACAATTTTTTGCCGAAAACAACAAAATATATGCTCAAAAACCTAATCTGCAATGAAAATAGGCCACCTGGAACCCCTCCTGTTAGTGGCATTTATGTTTTAATTCAAGAAAATAACTTTGACACAAAAAAGACAAATTGTAGAAAAATACGTATTTATTTAAAATATAACACTTAAAACTGCAATTCAGTGAGATTCCAAAGTCATATCTTATGTGTCTTCATTTTCTTTTGTTCTACAAATAATTTGACAAACTGTTAAAATAATGTTTTTTTTCCCTATATATTTTCCTATTAAATGCTACTGTAACTCCCAACTAAGCTGCGTCGAGCTAAGTAGTAATGGCGCATAGGCTCTCGTTGAGGAAAAGGAGGTCAACAACGACGGCAATATTTCTTCTTCCATTTTGTGAGAATGCCTTCTTCATGAAAGAAAGTCCCCCTCAAATGTCTCCTCCCGCCTCCCAGTTCGCTTTGCAACACGACAAATATGTCCACAAAGCCGGCGATCTTGACAAAATATTTCCCCGATTGATTCCTATTGCACTAGCCGCCTTGTATAGTAATACATTGGGTCTGTGCTGTGTCTATGAGCGGGCTGTGCTACTGACTTGGTTTCTATGAGCTCCTAATGGCCGCTCGTCTTCATCCACTAACATGGAGAATATGGCTCCTTCTCTTTGTGTCAGCGCACAGCCATTGCACTGCATGCAATAGAGGGCAGAGCGACCGCGGCGACTACCTCATTTCAAACCCCAATTTATACCCTTTCCGTGCATCGGAAAAATCTCTCCTTTATGTCGTTCGAATCACGAAAGGTTGAACTTTAATTTGCTGTCGTAATATCTTATAGTTGCGGGTTTGATTCTTGAGAAAACCCGGTTAGAAAAAGTTGAACTGAACTGCGCCTCTGTCACTGGCTTCCCATTTGCCTCGCTGCCTTGTTTCCTATGCGAATACAGTCAGCCATTACAGTAAAGCGCAGATCGTGAGGTAATTTTTTCACAATCTTGTCGGGTGAACTGTGGCAAACAAATATACACCCGTGCATATTTTGAGACAGTCTATCTTTTTCTTCTGTTTTTATTATTTTCAGGGTTCAAAATCGAGAACCGCACTCTCCCTAGTCTTCACATGACAGACATTCAGCTTCGCAATGCACTGCAATGCCAATGGCTAGCTAACGGTGAGTCTTCTACCATTGTCGCTAACCGTGTTGTCCGCTAGACATTCCTGAATTTTTACGCGATAACTATCACTCTTTTCGATCTCATTTTGTGTGAACGACACGACATTAATATACAAAATTTTTCGTATTTGAGAAAATTAACGATTTTTGTCGAATTTCGCCAAAATTAAAAATCATTTCTTCCTTTTTAGAACGTCTACTCTACTCTCCCAAGGCACAGTAATGTAATGTAGAGCCGGCTATTTTTCTATTATTTTTCTAACGGTTCCCTGCAATAAAATTCTTTATTAGCAATACAGTGTTTTACATTTGACCATGGCAAACACATAATTAAGATATTTAGGAATGTTATGGTCATTCTCATCATTATAGAGACTTAAAATATTTGCGTGTATGATACTTACCTAGTGACTATCACTGGATCTCAATGCTCTGCAATGGCTGTGTATCGGGAACACAGGCGATACGCAGTGTCTTCAGTCTTCAGCTCTCTTAACATTACTCTCGGCGGGGCTCGCATATTATTGGGCAGCGCCCAGTCTGCCGCTCCACTGATTGGTCGGAGACTTTTCATTGTCCTAATAGAAGACGAGGTCCCATTGGCTGTCTTTTGTGAAACGTCACTGAAGTTTTCCGAAGCGCGTGGATACAAAAATATTTCTGTCCGAGCATGCTGGAGCTGGTAGTAGTGTAGTGTGTTTGCCATAGTATTGAATTCACTACGTTGAGCACAGTGTACAGTAGGCAAGTTAAATGAATGAGGCAACATGGAGCGCTTGTAGTCAGAGAACGGGGCAGCTGTTTAATGTTGTGCGGCTGTGTTGCACGGGTTGTAACCCTCATCATCAACTGACTCTATTGTACCATCTCTTCAAAACACGTGAACTAATTTGCAAATTATGGTATTGAAATGCATGTAAACTGCACCTCGTATTCACTTGTAAAAGTCTGGAAAAGCAATTGGTCATCCGAAATGGGATAGTTATGTGCCAGATATGTCATTTTAAAAAAGATTTGGAATTGTCAACTGAAACAACAGTAATAAATCTATTAGTTGTTTCATTGTGATTACACAAGCCATGGTTTTTATTTTTAGCCCACTATAAACAAAAGATCATCTCACAGGCTGTATCAGACAGTACTTTATTCATCTCTTTGATAGGTAAATGAAATGAACAGGTGCTCAGTGTTATTTGCTAAGTTTTCCTAAGACCCTGCATTCAAATAGAAATAAAAGTTTAGCAGGAGGTATTGTAAAATTGAGGATGTATTTAATGAGTGAACAGCTCAGAACCTGCTAGGTTTTTTTCCGTGCACAGTCTGTTTTTGTTAGATAGGAGGAGAGGACTTCATATACAGTAACTGATTAAAACAGGACAGTATGCTCCACCCTAATTAAGGCAGCCCTAAGAGATCAAAGAGTGGCAGATCTATACAGTAGTTTATATTTGGAAGGAAGAACTTTGTTAATGGTTTTGGCTCAGAGGATATTCATTTTTGCTATGAGACATTGTGAGGCATTGTGGGTGTTTTTTTTTTTTTTTTTAAATTAAACCATTTTATTTACTGTAAGGCTCAGCCAATCTAATTAGGTCTGTATGATTGTTTCAAAGCAGTAGGGTCATTTTCCCTACCCAAGATGACAGTATTCTATCAAACTAGATATAATTAAATTGATATATTCTTATTCTACTAAGACAAAAAAAAAATACAAAAAACAGCCACTGTGCTTAGTGATTTCATACAGATTTCCTTACAGCATATATCAGACAAGGTGTGAACAGGTTTTTTGTCTCTTTTTTTCTTTGAAATGTGACTATTACAAATCAAATAATACACGAAACCCACAAAGTGTTGCTGTTAGACAGTTTAATAATTTTGCAAATTAACAGTCAAACTGCACTGATGGGTATGTATGTGTATTGTTTATTTGTCTGTTCAACAGCTATTCAAAACAAAGATTACTAATGTTTGAAGATATGAGCTATGATGTGCAACTTTGTGCCACTGAAAGAAAAACCTAAATGGATTCTGTGATGTTTTTTTCAGCACCAGGAGCAAACCAATATTGGATTTTATTTTCTGAGAGTGCATTATGTATTATCTAACTTGCAACCAGATAGAGAAAAATGAGCTGTTGTCTTTGTTTTATCCTAATGCACATGTGTGTTCGGGATATATATGTAGAAGGGTGTACCTACATATGTCCTGTTTGAGTTCACTTGTCCAGGAGAAAAGTTGTACATTTTTGTGACCCTGCGACCTGACCTCTGGCGCCACCATTGGGGAAAGATGAGGATTGATCTATCAGACATATCTCAGGACTGTTTTTTTAATAGTATGTCTTAAATGTAACATTTACCAAGGCAACATTAAACTTGTAACATGTTTTAGGCTATACTAACCGTGTCTAACTTTGTTATAAATTATCCATTATTACATAAATATCGTACATTTGTATATGTTGTTTAAAATTCCCATTTCCAGTATAAATTAACATTTTTGTGAGCTGAAGTTTTCTCCACCCAGCATCCAAACATTTCCACTGCACTGTCCAAACTGCAAATAATTTCAGCATTGTGATTTTATGATTGGGAAAGGGAGTTTTCTTATGATGTTTTACTTATTTTGGACAAAACAATGTATTTTGACTGTAAAGGTTTGCGTTTCAGTTTGGGGTGGGGTGCTTAGATAAAAAAAAATTGCCCACAGAATGTCATGATTTACAAAACGTAATCAAATCCTCTCTCTTGATAAATCTAATCTGTTTAAAATAATCACTTTTTTCTATATATTTTGTGAGGAAATCTAAAAAATTTTCTTCCTCCTAAGCAGCTGAGATAGAAACAAAGACAAATGGCTGGCCGAGTTTATTCATATCCTTGAATTAAGAAAGGGAAGGATGAACTGATTCCTAATGCCAATCACAACCCAGACTCAGGCCACATGTCTGCCTGTGATGCTGCCTGTCTGTGCCTCATTTTGCATCAGGAGATGCCACGGCAGAAAGCTATTGCCTGCTCATGTTTATGCATTCTAATGAGCACTCCCTGGGAAAAATATGCAAATTAATTTTGTCATCAAGAGGAAAATAGAGGACAGGAGAGCAGAAGATACAGGAGGGGCTTAAGGGAGGAGGGCACATGCATGAGGCGGGATTGGGTGGAGGGAAGTTTGTGTTCGTGTGTGTCTGCACGGCTGTGAATGTGCATGTGTGTGCATGGTGGTGGGGGTTATGAGGACACAATGGAGCTGTTAGGACTGTATTAGAAATAGAGTCAGGGACACATGTAGACCCCTTACCACCCCGACCCAGCCAGAAAATCTATATAATAAAAATAAAACAGACTTATAGAAATAATGTATAATTAACATCAATTCTTATTTAAAAAACCAAATAAGCACATAGTTGATAAGGGCCAAGTTTCTGTACGTTTTCTCAAGTGATAAATTTATCAATTGCTTTTGTTTTGAGTCATTCTCTAAAAGTACAACAACAAAACTAATAATGATGAGTTATTAAATGTTTTTATTAAATTTAAAGGATATATTTGTAGTGACTGTTAAACAATTCATTTTATGTTTATAAATGTTCATATTTTAATATAAACGTAATACCTCTTTATACTAACATAACGCTAATTATTCAGTTTTATTACTCTCAAGAACTTAATAATATTTCCCTGCGTGAATAAATGTGACAGATTTAAAAAATATGTTAAACCGGTTAGCACTGGTTTGATGGGCTGTACGTGCCTTAGCAATAAGCATACAGCGCCAGCATGAACAATAACTTGAGCACAGGCTCTTGCAGTGCACTTGATCTACCAACAGGGGGCCAGTGGAAACATTTGTAACCGGTGGGGAAGACAAAGGTCGATGCACAAATGGAGGCGGCCGGAAAGAGAACGTTTCTGTCACGAACCTCGTCAATCGGTGCACATGGACAGACTCCACCGGTGATGATAGATAAACGCACTTGTGCACGGATGGATTTCACTCACCATGAATTCTAAACTGAATTAAACACAACTCTCGGTATGTATGATTTTGTTTACTTAGAATAGAAATACGTTTCGATTGCGTCTTGTATCATATCCCGACCTTAGCCAACTATGTTAGCATGCTAGCATGCTAGCCTTCATTTGGATGAGCCTCTGATACATTGAAAAAAATAAATGCGTATTAATAGAGTTAGTTTAGTCTTTTTAACTACTTTTTCTGAATGGATGTGTTAGCTACTACAAACTCATTGTCTGTTGTATCTATTTTTGATTGACTTCATTTTAGATTTATTTGTACATATAGCCTTTTAACTTAGGTGAAACCGGCGCCTTACAGTGGCGAGCAGTATTAAGAACTAATCCTGTCGTAAAGTATGTAATTATTTATCACAAACCTTTTTGCATGCTGTTGTTACAGTTAAAGGTATGGACTGATGACACCCGGCAGAATATATCAGGCCCGGGGGTCCCACTTGTGAACATGCAGAGAAATAATTATAACGATATAATTCTCTCTCTGTAGAATTACTAATGTTAAGTCCTGCAGTCCTGTAAAAGTGAAATAAAGCAAATGCCTACAAACCTCTAATCTGTAGTAGCAATAATCAGTTTGAATTAAACTTTGATCACGTGTTGAAATGAGAAGGCTATCATAAACGTCTTAAACTAAATCCTTGGGCGAGAAATGATAAATAAGCATTGTCAAAAAAGGGACAGCAGAGGATAGTCACTGATGTCTTTCTGCCAATTTCCTCACTTCTGTTAATGATAATATAAACGAAAAAATTGTCTTTGGAAATGGGGTACAAAGGTAAGAAACATGTCCTTGTACTCTCAGAAAACGACCTCCTTTATCACAAGGGCTGTTAGATCATTGTTGTAATGTCCCTGGTGAAGCAGATTTTTCTGGAAAAGTCCTACTATATCGGTTTTAGAAAATACAACACTGGTATTTGTGATACTTGGGACATTTTTATAGCTTTAATATTTTGCATGTCTTCCCTTTTAACTCTTGTGATCAAACCTTAAAACTGACTATTTTTCTGTGAAGCTTTACAACGTTGTAACATGCACTTTGTGGTCCTGTATTTTCCTCCCCCTTCAGTCCCTCTGGAGGTGAGCCGGGCTGCAGTGATATGGTAATATTTTTTGAATGGCACCAGTCAACCGTGGACCCGAAGAGCAGCAGCTGTTTGCCAATGACTGGTGAAGACACTGGTTTGGGGGCTTCGGCCTCACCACTGGCGGGGTATTTGGGAAAAGTCAGTGGAGCTCCTGCTTCCTCTCTTTGTTGTCACTTGCGCAAAGCTGAATTATATTTGAGACACACACTGTGACTGGGCAGTCCCAATCCAAATTGAACAAAAAGGAAATGAGAAACAAATGGAAATCTTTGGATGTAAAAGGCGAAAGTACTTTGATTTGCTTGAATGATGTGGAGTGGTAAAGCTCCTTCATTATGTATGAAAGTCTGCAATACGTTTTGCTCAGAGGTGTTTATGTCCTCCTCAGCTTCATGTCATTCCTCTTCACTAAAATACTCAATGTTATATGCAAGGATTAAATACTAAAGCTTACATGTGCAGGTCTGAGACTTGTATACTTGACTCCAGCAAGGTAAATCAAGTAAGACTTTCCTTATTAAAAGTATTGTGTTCTTGAAAAGATATAAAAATAAAAACATTGCTAACATTGATGAAGGGGGACTGTATTTGTTTGGCTAAAAGTGATATTTTGTAGAAATATATCAAACATTTTTCTATACTTGTCCAGCATTTTAAATTTATACTTCTTGATACCTGTGACATGTGAAACAACTAATTTGATATAAGTCCTGTGACCTTAATTAAAGCCTTTTTTTTAATGAACTGTTTCTGTTAGGTTCTGGGAAGAGCTGCTTCACTGGAACATTGTCCTTGGTGTGCTTCGAAAGGCTTCAGTTATGCTCTGCGCTCCTACTGTATCAACCTTCAGGAGTCAATCATCCTCTGCACAAACCCACAGGTAAGCTGCTGTCATACACTGTCACGTTATGTCTTCTTTGTTGTTGTTTTTTTTGTTTTTTTAGCTAGTCGCTGTTGACCTACCTGTGTCCACTCCCCCATAGTGCCTTTTCCCACTGGTTTCTCAGTCCTTGGAGGATGTTCTGGCCAGCCTGGAGCCTGTGGAGCCCGCCGTTGGGAACAAAAGAAAAAATTCTGTTGCACTGGAAATGGAAGAGCTGACTAAACCTCCGTTGAAACGCCTGCGATCAAGCGAAGCAGAGGCTCTTGAGCCACAAAGTGGTACTGACAGTCCTGTTAGCCCAGCAGGGCAAGGTTCTGTTACTCCTGTCAGAAACGGCCTACAAGCAACACCTGAGATTGATGGTAAAAAGGTTAATGGATACCATGAGGCTTCTCCGGATGCAGAGACAGGATGGGCTTCACCACAAAATGAGGGTGTTGTGCAAGAGAGGAGTCCAGACTGGATTGTACATACAGGCGACCCTACTCCTTCTACATATTTGGCCTCAGTTGGGCACTTGCGGGACATTTCATTGTTGACCACTGATAAAGAGGAGTCTGCACTCTCTTCTGGCTTTGATGCTTTGGATATATTAGAGGGTAGCAAACAGAGGAGTCCTCCTGTGCTAAACGGCATGGGTTCCAGCCAGGACATTTGTTTAACCAATGTCACTATCCCATCAACTCTGTGTAGTGAGCAGGCAAAGTTGACGAAGGAGAAATCCCTGATTGTGGATATTGCGACATGTAAAAACACTGAAAGTATCAAGTTGGAGGGGGAGGATTTGTCCTGTAGCTCCGTAAAAGAGTCCGACAAGCTTTTATTTGTTCCAAAGCAGCTGTTCTGGAGTAACAGTGACAACCTGTGTTGGCTGGATTCACTGCTTGCTGCTTTGGTGAACTGTAAGAGCTTGAAGTGCAAACCTGAGGATGAGCCTCAGCGGTCGTCTGTGTGGCAGCTGATGAAAGGATATGAAGCCATCTGTACGACTGTCCAAGAACAACAACAGCTAAACAAAGGTACGTTAAAAGATGTCTAAAATTTCAGATTTGTTGAAGGGTTCCAGGTATTTTTTATCTTTTTGTTTTCCATCTACAATCAGTCGGTATTGAACTTTCTATTTTTTTCAGATGTCTTGTTGGTGAAAAAATAAATCTAGTGTCTTGTAGCTAGGGTTGTCACGATGCTAACATTTTAAACTCGATTTAGATACTAAGGATGGTGCTCGATATTATATTCTATATTCTAGAGGGGGGCAAAGTTTTTTTTTTAATAAATCAGTCGGCAGACCACAAAAATACCACAATTACAGCAAAAATCTATTAATGAATATTTAAAAAAGACATTAACAATGTCAAATAATGGATTATTTTAAAGCCCTATTTCTTCGTACAAAGGGTCTTCTCAGACTGTTTGCTCAGTGTGGTGCAAAAAAAAAAATTTATTCAACCACTAGTCAGTCAAATTATTTAAACTTGTCTCCTTTTCTTCACAATACTGGAGAACAGATCAAGTAAACAACAGAACAAGCACACTACTTGAGATTATCTAGTTTTTTTAACTAGTTTATTAATTAAAAAACATTTGAAATTATTAACTTTTTAATGTTCTTATCTACAATCTATATTAAAAGGCATTAATATCTGACAGTAAGCCAGGGTGGGATCAGCCAGCTGCAGCTTCAGGCTGGTGATGGAGCAGAAGATAACATCTCCTGCACTGACTGCTGCTCCAAGCTGGGCTGCTGCTGCGCGAGCACAAGCCTCTCGTGAGCGCTTCTGCACTGGGGAGGGACCAGCAGTAGCAGCCGCGGCTCATTGAGACTGTCTCTAAAAGCCTCCAAAAATACCAGAAAAAGTCACTAGATTTGATGCTAGCCTCTTTTTTTTTCTTCTTGAAGTCACTGGAGAGGTCTAAAAACATGCTAATTAGTGACTAAGTCTAGCTACCACTTAAGCGGCATTTAAGTATCGATACCCGTGCTAATTAATATCAAACTAGATACAACATTTTGATATTGATTAGTATCTGAGTTAGGGGTGTCAATGTCTACACGTGTACACGGTTACACGGATAACAAATCATAACCGTTTACAAAAATCAGTAACCGTGTACACGTCATTTTTCCCTCTCCCTCGTTCATTTCTCAACCAACAGTCTATATATTAATATTTTTAGGGGTGATGATGTTGCCTGAGAGCTTCAGGTAAAAACATTAACTAACTCTACACTTAAATGTTCCCAGTAGAGCAATAATCCTCCTGCGTAATGGATGCATGGGGTGAATTGTTACGTTGATACAAAGTAAAAACCCGCAGCCAGTGTCGCTCCGCTTCGAGTTGACCCGGGGACGCGATGGCAGCTAACAACAAGCGGACCACTGTGGGCTCGACACAGGGGGGGGGGGGCGACCAACGACAGGCGAAACACATCGCCACCCAGATGAAACTGTACGCAAAAAACTGAAG
>JAOXYM010000016.1:12610816-12625631 GCA_028567055.1 Leptatherina wallacei | reverse complement strand
CTTTTTATTTTTTGCACTCGCACCGATATATTTTTAGGCGCATATGCGAGTGAAACGCTCGCACTGTACAGCCCTGGTCTACAAGACTCTGTACGATTGGGGATTCGGTTCAGTTGGGGGGGTGCAACTTTCTTCCGTACCAAGATAGTGTTCACGCTGCACTACTCAAACGAGTCAGACCTTTTTGACAATGTGTTCCACTCTCCACCAGAGGTGGCACTGCACCAAGAATTGCAAAAGGAGACACAAAAGGAAGAAGAAAACTGGTTAATCTATTGGTTAATGCAGGACGACTTTGGTTTCTAGTACATAACAGCTAAATATGGAGCTGCATCAGATCCTAGCGGTCTTGGGTTGATCATATTTCTATCAAAAGTTTTATTGAATTCTTCCACGTCTCACAGGGGGCCATTTCTCCTGCCAAGAGCCGCCTATCGCCCCACACGCTTATATTTTGGTTGTTTACCCACAATGGCGTGCGCTGAACCCACAACGCATTTTGCTTTGTAGTCCGCTTCCTGTATGTGGTCCACCTGAAGCGGACCGAGACCCACGTTTTTATAGGCGGACTGAGTCCGCTTCTTTGATCGGAATCATAATTTGTTTGTGCCTCAAACAAACAAAACGGACTCTGCTGCCAGCAGCAGCACATGCTTTTCTTTTCATGCTATACACCTCAGACTTCCAGTACAACTCCTGTCATCTGCAAATCACTCAGATAATTGAAGTTGTGGATTGTATCAATGACTGACAAGAGGCTGAGAACAGGGAACTGGTCAATCACTTTGAGAGATGGCATGGAGACAATTATCTCATTTTGAACATGAAAAAAAACAAGAGATTATTGTAGATTTGAACAGAAGTAAGCCAAACGCTGTTTACACCCAGGAAGTTCACGATGTAGGATTACAAATAACTGGGAGTTTAGCTGGACAACAGACTAGATTGGAAGTGCTACACTGAGGCTGTCTACAAGAAGGGGCAGAGCAGACTCTTCCTCCTGATGCATCGAGATTTTACATATCTTCTAAAGGCTGGTTTGTGTCAGGTCGGCCCCGCGGAGCTGACGCAGAGGCTGTCTGTGTTTATACTTGAGCGTAGGGTAAAAGCGCGTCGCCGTTTCTTTTCTGGATCTGCAGGTATCGGTAAAACGCGATAATCCTGTGCAACAATGCAACTAGCATGAAGAAGGTGAAGGAATATGTGGGAATCTCCAGCTTGGATTGTTTTGCTCATACACAGCTTTTTGAGCACGACAGGCTTATTTCGCAGTGCAGCCGAGCATCAGCCATGCTTTCACCGATGCGCGTAAACCCATGGAGCATTTTAACCATCTGTAACTAGCACAGTCCCGTTTGTAGGATCTTCAAATCGAACTTAAAATCGCTGCATATCGGCCACATGAAGACATTGTGGCCAGATTGAACAGCAGTTTCTATGATCAGAAGTCCTTTTCAGCAGAAATGAGCCCTCTGAGCCAAAACTGCAGACCACAACCTGTCTGCACCGCTGTCAGACTATTTAGCGCTCTCTAATTATGCACATATATCCTGGTTCCCTTTCAACACAATCTTTTGGACCTTCGATATTAAAAAAACTGTTGTTACTGCAAAATTATAACTAGCAACTACAGACAGTCTTTGATTTAATTTAGAAGGGTTTGTTCTTATAAAACGTTTTAAATGGATTCATTTGATCATTTGCTCTCTTATTAAGAAGTGATGTGTGGTGTACTACAGCCTAATGAAACCTTACACAGTAACAACAACAGTAACTAGTAGCGCTCAGAGAGTGCAGACCTCTGCCAAGCCATAGGGTCAATCACAAGGGAAAAACCCTGAAAGGCCCAACAGTCCACCCAGTACCCCCTATATTTTGAACCTTCTGGAGCACCAGATACAAAATGTCAACATGATCTGGGTCAAACAATGTTGATTAGGCCTTGAATTATTAAAACTGAATCGGTCTGCACTGTCTGAGACTATCGCTGAGAAAACAAAAATTTGCTGTTTTTACTCAACCAAAGTTGTTTTTGACTAGATGGTGTTGCAAGGGTCCCGAGACATGTGCTGCACAAGGCCAACGTTGACCTGCAGAGTCTCAGGATGTCGGTCTTCAAGCAGTTGCAGCCCAAACTGCACTGCGAACTGGGTAAGCTCGGGTTCACGTTCATTCATCTGTCACAAACCTGCTTGTTTTCAGCATCACCTCCAGAGTTGAGTCTTAAATCTTGAGTGGGCACGTCAAGTTTTCGAAATGTGGTTTGCGAGTCATAGAGCAGGCTCTTTGATCCCAAATTACGCCCAGAGTTCAAGAAACAAAAGTAGGGTATTGCAGGCAGATGCAAGTGTAAAACAGAGCGTCAGTAGAAATATATATATAATGGTTCAATAGAAACACTCATAGTGAAGTTGAGTGAATGTACTGGTTTCATCCTCACGTGTATCAGCCCTGTGGGTTGAGCATGAAAATACTGATTGGTGCTCTCTAGTGAACGGTAAAAAAACTGAATGTTGAATCCTGAACGCAACATTTTAGTCAAAACCATAACAAATGAATGGATTACTGTTTGATTTGTCAGCGTCACACATTTCAAGTGAAATTTATTTCAGGTGTCATGGAAAACAAACGATTTGTTCACCACAAACTGCCCCGTCACTAGTTCTTTAAAGCCTTTTGATAGCTTCATGAATCTGTTAAAGTGACGACATTCACTCATTCATACAATGTACGATGTATGCCACCTGCACGAGATTATGTTCCTGGTAGAACCACAGTTTTCTCACAATATATCAGCTGAATGGTTCATATCAGCGGCTGTGTAAAACACAGCAGCAGAGGGAAGAAGCTGGAAATATCACTTTCCTACATGTTTAAGCTTGTTTAGCAGTCTTGAGGGTTAAACTGCACTACAGTAACAGCGCGGTCGTCACCGACATGGGCATAATTGATGTCATATTTATGTTTCTGAAGTGTCACTGCTGCAGAACACAGAGAACTCTGTAGGTCCTCATTGAGGCATAGATTTCTTATAACAACATGCTGTTTACTCTAAAAATTCCTCCAAAGGTAACAGACATTTTGCATTATGTTCATACTAAACAGCGTGGGTGGGAATGGTTAGACTTAATGATATATGTTCCAATAATGCAGAGAACAATTTTCTCTTATTCATTTGAGAATGCTGATTTTAAAAACAGCAATTCTGCACTGTAGCTTATTATCGTCGGTATAACGACCTCTCTGATTCCTGGAATATCATGGGAAAATGTTGGGAGGTCATTCATATGTGATATAGATGTATTCAGTTGCCACAAGACTGGTGGAAGGCAGAAAATGTATGGGAGGGTCTTAACTAGCATTTTAACTCATGATAGATGATAATTGTGTCATCATGAGAGTCATAAAAATATAATATAGTCTGAAACATTTATTGCAATGCAATAAAAATCGCAGTTCTAACTTCAACCAACAGATCTATTATTTGTATAACTAGTGGCTCATGTGTTTCATTAAATTGAGTTTCAAATTTAGCTAAAAGTTGACAAAACAGATCTGTAATCTCACACCTGGTATTTGTTCCAGATTAGAAAACTCATCAGACAATGTAAATTTAAATGCCATTTGAAAATGGGAAATGCTACAAAAAACCAACCCCATGCTTTCTTCAGCCTTTCTGATAGTTTCCTGCTAGTGTTCGAACAGGAACTCTATGCAAACAGCGCAAAGCTTTTGGGAGCAGGAGAGATGTCTGAGCGAATGCTTTTCAAACACAGCAATGCCTGACAAAAGTGCTCCCGGGGCCCCTCGAGCTTTCTGTTCTTGAATATTAATTTTTATAAAGCCTTGCGCTAAGCTTTTGCTTCCAGATTACAGTGACAAAGTGGAGCGTATAAAGGAGGAGTCTGCCCTGTTTTGACAAGTTCTTTCTTTAAAATGTAAACTCAAATCTCCTACACAATGTGAAAGTCTCCATTTAAGGCCTTTAAACAACTAAAGCCTTGTATAACTTTCACTCTTCAGTTTCTTTTTAAATGTAATGTACTGCACTTTGTATTTTTGGCAACTCTCTTGGCTGCCACAAAATGTAATTATAGTAGTATCTGAGGCTAGATTTAAACATAATCTTTTAAGCAGTTATTTACACCTGATATCACAACGTGACTGGTCTAGACTTGCCAACCTGGTATTTTGCTCTGCTTGTGGCAGACAGGTCTTTGTTCTTGGTATAAACACCGGGGTATAATGAGGGGGAAAGCCGCTCTGACACAGTTGAGATACAGGCTGAATATATTGTACTGTTCATTTTTAGGTTTGATGACCCAAGGGATATCTAAAATGTAGCCCACATCTCATTCACAGATTAGATTCTTTGAAATTACTTGGAAATGGAGTTTGTAACCGCTGCTGCAGCCTGCACTTGAACATGCAGCAAGGCTCTCTAACCACGGTGCTTTTGGGCTGTTTAGGTCAAAGGGAAACTCCGGTGTTTGCCATGCCGCTGCTGCTCACAATGGACTCCTGGGTGGAGCGTCTCTTCCAGACGACTTTTCACTGGGAGTTCAAGTGCAGTGAATGCAAAGTTTCCTCAAAAGAAAGGTAGGTGACCATTTTTATTTCTCTTTGTTTTCCTTAAAACCCCAGTGTGTAATAATTACTCCCATCTAGTGGTGCGCTAATTGAATCCAAACAACCGAGCGGTGTTGGAGCGTCCCGTCAGGTGATGAGACACAGAATGATATAATTCTGTTTCCTTATTGATGCCGATGAGTTACAAGCATGCCCTCCATGTATTTGGTACCAAGCTACTGCTAATGGCTAACGTCATTGTGTGAAATCAGTTTTTGTGACCTGTAGACTCGGAGATGATCGGATGAAGTGAGAGGGAGAGGCAGAGGCAGTCAAAGCAGGGTTCTGCGCTGCAATAGGAAAATCCCGCGTTGTAACGTAGCAACAGAGCTTTTCCACTGTAGGCTAACGGATTAGCGTCTGCCCTTTTTATATAGCAGGTGGCAGTAAATGATCCGACCAAATGGGAGGATAAAGTAGCTGCTGGACTATCCTGCTCTGTTTCTAACATAACACCAAAATAAACTTCACTGTTAGACTGAATTAACTTGCCTGTCCAGCAGAGAGCTGAAACCACTGCATCACTTTTCATGTCCCTTTCCCTCATGAATGATCTCCATCTGGTAAACGCTACGCCGATGTAAACTTTCATTTTCTCCCGCTTATTAATCTTTTTTCTTTTCTTGGTTATTTTTCCTCCCTCTCACGGGGCGAAGAGTATGGATGGTCCCCCATTTCAATGGAAACCGGCAAGTAGAAATGTCCGCCGTCAGCTGTTTGTCCCTCCCCTCCCCTGACAACATTCAGGGATTCACTGCTAAAAGGCGTAGGGCTAACAAGTTAGTCCCGTTTCGGCTACTGTATTCAAAGATTTTGATACAACATGGCAACTTCCAGTTGGGTACGCCGCCACCTATGTATTTATAAATAACTCATTCTAAGCTACGAGAACATTTTCATTTGGATAAAATTGTGATTTGACTAAGATGAAATACATATTTATAAATAGTGATACTTGATTTTTGCAAATGCATCCAAATCAAAGCCAAATTAGTTAAACACGGTCCCTTTTAAGCAAAATAATGATTAATCATAATAATGATTATGGGGAAAGAAAGGACAAAAAATACCTTGGTAGAACTTTGTTCAGCATCTTCCCTGTTAAATGAAACGGAGTACAAACTTCATTGTGTTGATAATTGTGTAATAGAAGTTAGGCTGAGAATAAGGCCCCAACCTGCTTCAGGTCTGTCTGGACCGGGTAAAAGAGAAAAAAGTAATGAAATCTTAAACATTTGTTCTTTCAAATCGCTTCCACTAAGTGTCTTGGTATTTTAATCCACAAATCACAGAGCACTGCACTGTTCAATCATCTCTGGTGATTACTTAAAATCCCAAATGTTGGTCATAAATGAAAAATAATCAAGTGAATTGTAAAATAAAAGGAAAAACAAGTTCAGCTGGTGGGGATAGTTGCCTGGGTACTGATCACATCACTGTTGCAGCAAGTTAACTCTGCTTTTGTTTGCCTGTTTTTCTAGGGTTGTGAAAACTCTTCCCACCTTCACAAATATTGTGCCTAACTGGCACCCTCTTCATGCAGCTCATTTTTCACCGTGCAATGTGTGCTCCAAGAACAATCAGATGAGGACTATGTTGCTGCAGAGGTAAGAACTTAAATCCAAAACATGCAACTAAGACAGTTGCTCCTCCTTCTCGTACGTTGTATGCCAATATAACAAACATTAGCTCGTAAGTTGCAGTCTCAACCACCATATTTACATCACCATTAAATATTTATCACTATATGGCTACGTTCACTCCAGGTCTCAATGCTCAAATCCGATTTTTTTGTTTTTACTGAAATCCAATTTTTATGTCACATTATCCGACCTTCATCATGCTGAAGCGTGAACGGCATGCGGCCCTGAAGTGACACAGAAGATAACAAGACGTCACGCACTGTGTAGTGTTTATGATGTAAAAATGAATGCTTATGTGTGTTTATCAATTTGGAAGTACTTCCACACTTGGAACGGACAAAATTATGTTAATGGATGAAAGAAGGAGACTGAGGAAAAACGAGAGCACAGATGTTAACAATGGCCTTTGGTCCAGCAGTGGCTGCTGCTTACAGAACGAGCCACTGCAGCCAAGTTTGTCTGCAGTGGTCCTGAACTGGTTCAATTTTATCGACCCGCACACGTTAGGATAATTACCAAACCCGACCTGTCATCCGCGGGTATCTCCCAGTGAAATCTGGACCCGGCCCGACGATGTAGAACCCTCGACCCGAGCTGCACTTAAAAAAATGAAGTAGGTAATTGTACCCAGTCCCTCCCTTCATTGTACTACTTTATTCGTTCATATATTTAAAGCGATCGTTTTGTTCTGTTATGGTTTTTATTTACAATTTTTAAAAAAAGGAAAAGATGACACAGAAAATA
The DNA here is from genome assembly GCA_028567055.1 of Leptatherina wallacei. NCBI lineage: Eukaryota > Metazoa > Chordata > Actinopteri > Atheriniformes > Atherinidae > Leptatherina > Leptatherina wallacei. Next base: position 12,618,615 of record JAOXYM010000016.1, on the reverse strand, counting down.
TATTCCTAGGTTTATTTTAAGCTGAACTTGCTCTAAACATGATGATATAGCCAGTAGGAGTGTCACGATTTTTATTTTTTTTATTTTGAATTGTAATCGATCGAAATTAAGTTATGGTGTCGAGCATTGAAATCAGAGAGGATCGCCGATCCTTTTTTTCCCTTTGTGTGTGTGTGTGTGTGTGTGTGTGTGTGTGTGTGTGTGTGTGTGTGTGTGTGTGTGTGTGTGTGTGTGTGTGTTCGTTCCCCCTTCCCTCACCCATCTAAAAAAGTGATTGGTTCAATCACAAAATTGGCAGGTTAGGTTTACATACATCAGGGAGGTGTGCAAAGAGGTAAAAGCGCATGACGACACAGCATGTTGTAGCCAACGCCACTACTTAGCTAACCTGCAGTTTATGACACCATGGTAAGTGCAGATAAAGGAGACGCAGCACCGGAGATTGAAGCCACTCCTGCTTCTCTTAAATCAATATTTTGCTTCCTGGTGAGTTGTGTCGACTGTCGACAAAAAGACCACAGTGTTATGTGCGTGTACCATACCCTGCCAACTGGGAAAAGCCCATCACTGGTCCAGCCAACTATTGCATCCTCATTTGCAATAAAACTTCCACAGACCTCAGCTCGAGCAAAAGCTCTAACTAACCCTAGAGAGCTATTTATAGCAGCAGACCTGCAGCTTTATTCAGTAGTGAAAAATGCTGGATTTAAACATTTAATTTGCGTACTTGAGCCACGCTACAGTATGCCCAGCAGGTTGCAGTTTACAACGGAAGTGTTGCTCTCCATGTATGAAGACGTTCAAGAAACAGTTTTGGGGGTCTATTTTAGGAGTAGTCCACACACTGCTGAAACCAAAAAGAGTCACTGGATGGCAAGGCCCCCTCTGTGTTATTATTTTGTTTGTTTTTGTTGTTTTCAGCTTGACTGAGAACAAGATTGTTACCTTTTGTATTGTAAATTTTTTTAATTTCATTTTAATTAGTGCCTAATGTGATACATTACACAAGAATGGAAATTGCATCACTTATCTGTAGCCCATCTTTTGAAATGAGATTTACTGTACAAAATTTTATGAATAAATCTAATGATCGTAGACCAAACTAGTCTCAAAATGATATAAGCCTCTGTGCTGTAAGAAAAAGAAAAAAATCGAGAATCGAATCGTAACCCTTTAAATAAAAAATAAAATCGAATCAAGGATTTGGAGAATCGTGAAACCCCTAATAGCCAGGTTCCGCTTCCACCAGAGCAGAATTGTGATGTTTGTCTCACTTCTATGAGGTGAACGTCAGATGAAATGCGGCATGACCGTTCAGACTGCAGTCGCTTCCACGCAGATCGGATACGTATCCCATCTAGAACCACATATGAAAGTGGCCTGAATCTGTCTCGAAAATGTCAGATTCAATGTGACTTTTGCTGTTCACACTGTCAGAAACTAATCTGGATGAAGATATCGGATTCAGGTCGCATTTAACCACAATTTGAACGTAGCCTTAGAGATATAAACTTGTGAGATTTTTAGTCTGAATTGCCTTTTGAAGTCCGAATTTGGCTCAGGATATGATTGAACAAAAGATGTGGACAAAATTGTGTCATAGGTCAAAATAAATACTGGATAGAGCAGCAGACTTTTTCCAAGACTTGAACATGACGTGATGCCCAGCACGTCTCCATCCAAGTTATATTGCTCTCCTGGCCAGAGGAGCGGCAAAGGACAGCGTGCGAGCAGGAGGTTTGGTGGAATTTCAGGATCAGAAGAACGAGGTCCAGAAATTTGCTGAACTAAGACAGGTCCAAAACGTGTAGAAAGCCTCCTGGTTGTCATGTTCATTACAGCAAGGGTCTACATCTGGATATCTGGGACAACCTCACTTTGGAAATGTGAGCCCTGTGGACAACCTTAAACTGTAGCAGGGAATGGCGAGCGAAGAACAATGAGAATTTGACTAGATTAAGAAATTTAATCCCATACATTGAGGGTTTCTTTCTTTTGTTGTTTATTATTTTGTGATTATACTTTTTTTTTTAATTCTTCTTAATGCTTTCTGCACCCCGCTGTAATGTTTCTAATGTTTTATGTAAAGCACCTTGAATTGTCATGTACATGAAATGTGCTAGACAAATAAACTTGCCTTGCCTTACATCAGGGGATTCTCAAATCTGGTCCTTGAGGGTCTGTGTCCTGCAGGTTTTCGAAATGTCCCTGCTGCAGCACATCTGACTCCAATTAATGGGTAATTAGTTGAGTTCTGCACAATTCTGAGTCTGAATCAGGTGTGTTGCAGCAGGAAAACTTTTAAAACCTGCAGGACACCTGCCGTCAAGGACCAGGATGTTGAGGTTAAGGGGGCGTTCAATTTAGAAACGGTCAAAATGAACGTCTTGGCCGTGTATTTAATGTACAGCTACAAAATACCACAAAGATATATTCATCACTTCAGATTTGAACTGAAGGTAAAATCAAAAATGACCATTTCTGTGAGATGCAGAGTCAAACGCCTGGGCTGAATGTCCGATTTGAAAAACAACAGGTCATTTAGCGAGGGGACAAAATTAATAAATGTGGTAGAAGGGGACTCCAAGGGGAGGCTTAAAATCCTGGTAATTCCAGTGTTGGATACCCATAAATGCACCAACTACCGCCCTATGTTGCAATCCTCACATGATCGAGTGATCTGGAGAATCCAGCCGCAGCAGAGACGCTCTGCTCTGAAACGCTTCTGGTGTGACAGGGCGCCACGCGGTGAGCTGAGGGGTTAGACTCCTTTCCCAGGCAGTTCGGATTTTTCTTAGAGGGTAAATATCGTGCCCTTTAGTTTGTCACAGATTAGTGAAATTGGCTAAAATGTTTCTACCATGTTAGTAGATGGACCTTTTGGAGAGTTTGGAAACTGATTGTGAAGAAAGTATATATCTAGAAGAAAAAAGCGAGTCTCAGGAAGTTTGAGTGTCGGGTATAAAACGATAAAACACACAAAAAAAAATGTATTTAAATGATTGTATTTTTTCCCATCTAGACCTTTGCTTTCCATTTTGAGCTTAAACTTTTGCTTCATCTCTTTGTGCAGAGTTTCTCCGGTGTTTGCACTACACTTTGTGGAGGGGCTTCCTGACAATGATGTCAGTATCTACGCCTTCAACTTCAAGGGGAAGCGCTACTCAGTCTCCACTGTCATACAGTACAACTACCAGATTAAGCACTTTGTGACATGGCTTCACAATAATGATGGTATGGTTTTTTTTCTTGGCTTTTTTTGTTGTTTTCTTTTTCAAATTGAAACGGCATGATTACTTTTTTTTATATTATGTGAATTTTATTTGTCCTCAAAAATTTTAAATAGTATTTACACTTTGTATGAAGCTACAACCAAGTTTTGCTCATGTTTTTGAAGGATGATGATTAATAATCAATGTGCCAACAACGGCACATTCTGGTAGGCAGTACATGTAGTATTTAAATAGGAATGCGATCAGCTATTTATGGTTTGTTTTGTCATTCAATGCATAGCTCGGCAAGTTTTAGATGAGATTTTTATGTAAAAAATCTTCGTCTTCCTGACGAGGCGTGATGGTGCAGCCTTTCCTTCTCTTTTCAAAGCAATTATCAGTACAATCAAGTAAAATAATTTGTAGCTGGTGATTGGAGTTCAACAGCTCATATCACTTGAAACACGTACTGAGATACCTGTGTGTTGTTGTGCGTGTTCCTTGCAGGATCATGGCTGGAATATGACGACTTAAAACACCCAGCGTGTCAGACGCATCAAAAGCTCCAGGTCCCTGCTCATGAAATGCATGTTGTCTTCTGGGAGGTGGAGGACGATGCAGAGACCTCTGTCTGTTCCCCCTCCACCACATTTGTTGAATCTCCCTCACCTGCAAAGAACGATATCCCTTCTTTATATGACAAAGTAGACGAACCATTGGCTCTGACTCCAGATCAGTCTCTTCTGATGCCTCCCGATGATACCGACATTGTCTGTGCGCTCTCCGGTAAAGACAGCAGCAACATTATGGACACTACCATCACACCCGGGGATGCATCAATAGGTGCCACGACATTGCTTGACACATTTGAAGGCCTTACTCACAATGACATCATCACACTCACCCTGGTGGAGCTTAAAGCTGATTCAGAAACACAGCTTTTACATGACAACCAGAAAGCTCAGGACTTGAGTGACCCTGCAAGGATTGAAAAGCTGGATTCCATACCTGACAGCTCCTCCAGTGCAGCAGGTAGTGACATATGCCACAGCGCTGATCCTCCCACCATCCTGAGCTCATCTGAGACGGAGCCAAAGGATAGCTCTTGTGATCCACTTGTGCCGGCTGCCGAAAGAGGACGACCTACATCTTCCGAGCCTTTGAAAGCTGTCAATCATAAACCTAAGAGACCTGCTGCTCCAGATAAAACACCACCAGTTGAGGTTCTGCAGCAGGGATCCCCTGTTTCTTCTACTAATACCTCACCTCTGTCCACCAATCAGAAAAGTTCCACAGAACTTCCAGCACTTGAGCAGAATGCTCGCTGGTCTTTCCTGCTGAGCAAACACCCTCTAAATCAAATTCACAAGTCCATCGCAAAACTTGCACCCACCCACACACCCAACTTGGACACGCAGGTAAAGTGCTCTCGTCCTGTCCACTCCACTCCCAATCCTGTGAAAGCACAGCTGATTCTTGCAGGACTCTCTAAACAGCAGCTTAGTACAGAAGAGAGTGAGGATCTCCCACCAAAAGCTGCAGAAATGTATGGTGGATTTGGTACAAAGATCCCATTCACCCTGAGTCCATTACCATCCCCAGCACCCCTCCATGAGGAATCAAAACACTTTCAACCCATCAATTCTAATGCCGGCATAATCTCAGGTATGTTCCCTCCTACATCTACAGCGAAGCAGCTCTCTGAAATCTGCTTATCGAAGAAACACAGCAGCCAGTCCTCAAAAGTTGCCCCAGGTCTCAACGACACTGAAGCCCTCAGGTACAAGCTGATAAAGAAACTTAAAGCAAAGAAGAAGAAGCTTGCAAAGCTGAACAGCCTGTTGGGTTATCAAGGGGGACCCTGTCTCCAGCCGGACAGCACTGATCTGAACTCTCCAAGCACTGTTACCTCCAGTACTACTTACGATGGCTCCACTTGCGATGACTTCCTGTCGGACCTGCTCTCGCCAGCGACGACTGTCAGCAACCTTTCACCAGACAGCACCGGCTTCTTAGAGATGCTCGCCAATGGGAAAGAGGGAGCTAACCAGTTGGACTGTTTGGTCAGCACTGATGGTGCAGCATCGCAGACCAGCTGTGGTACAAATGGGGCTGATACTGAAAACTTCCTGGAGGATTTTCTTTCCCAGTGCTGCGGCTTTGAGACCGGCTGACACAGACTGTATTTGAACATTTCATTTAATCTGTGCTAAATGTAATTTTAAGCCATGATCACTTTATCTGTTTGTCCCCTATCATGGTTGTTGATGTTGAATGATTGTTAAAGTTTGGCAATGTTGAAGTCAAATAAATTTTCCTTTTTTATTTGAAAATTTGGCACTTTGTTTTTCATACGTACGGTGTGTAACTAGCATGTGTATAGTTACAGTTGTTCCTTTGACAAATTACTTGAAATTGAGAAATTTTACTGTCATTCATTAAATACTTTTGTTGACTTTTGTATTTGTTGAAAGGAATGCCATAATTATTGACAAAAAACTTGTTCCTATGGGCTTTTTTTTCTGTGGGAAATCAGTAATTTAACAACTTATAAAATGTTCTCTTTTTAACATTGCAGTTTCTGTCTTTATTAACTTTGTTATAAATTTTTTCATATTTTAAGTTGCTAATTAATATAAGGTCCTGGCTGAAGGACCCAGGACACACCAAAGGGATGAGCTGAAAGTAGCAGCCAGGGAGAGGGAAGTCTGAGCTGCACCACCACAAGATAAGCTGAAGAAATGTATAAATGTACGTACCTTTATACAGTGCTGCCTTTACATGCCAATGTTTACCCTGGACCGCAAGGCGATTAACAGGCAAGAGATTTATTCTGTCATTTTGCATGAATTGCATTTAAACCAAAATAGCAGTTTCACAGGTTAAAACAAAAATTTAGTTTACAGTAAGCATGATATTCATCCTTTTTCTATACCCACTTATTTCAGTGCAGTCAGGAGGGTGTTGGCTATGGAGCCTTTTTAATTTGATGTACAGTCAATGGGCCTCCACAGGCAGCTTCCCTGCACACACCCCTTCCCAACCCTATGAAATGAGTAGCCTGACATTGTCATACATATATGATGTGCTTTCTGTCAGTATCCTAGATCTCTGCGCACAGCAAGAAAAAAAAATCTACTCTGAGGCCAAAATAGTAGTTCCCATACCGGGAGTCGAACCCGGGCCGCCTGGGTGAAAACCAGGAATCCTAACCGCTAGACCATATGGGACTCCAATACAAAGCGTTGGCCAACACTTTTTAACAGAAATCATCTACGTTTTTCAATGACAATGTAGTTTTCATGATTTCCGAGTACTTTTAATCTTTGGAATTGTTAGCTTTGTTTATTTGAAAAAGAACAAAAAAGTTAGCTTTTTTTCATGACAATTTTACATCATCTCGTCTTCTCAGTTAAACTTCATAAGTATTAAAATTCATAAGTCAATAATTTTGAGTAATTGATAATTACCACCCTAGAAAGAAATTTAGACTTATTGGGTTTACTTAATTTAAGAGCAGATATAGAAGAAATGAAGCTGCATTACCATTGAGAAGCACTTGCAGGTGCTGTTTGACTGTAAAGCTAAAAGTGAGAAGCCAATGAGAGGGCTCCTTCTCATCCAAAGCAACTGGTAAGAGAAGAGTAAGTAGAACGTTTACATGTTCTGTGCAGTTGTGTGGAAGTTTTCTTAGGAACTACATCTTTCACAAGATAATAAACCATGATTTATTGAGGCTATTCTACACACTGTCTGCATATTTGTGCTGTTCAAACTTTATACTTGAGATGGATCATCTTCTTATATAGTGTCATATGTCATTGATTGTATTGAATGAAAACAAGTACATTTTCAGTCTCTCTTTGGGAAATACAGCCATAAAATAACAGTAAAGCAAATAAAAATTTGCAATGCATGAATCTGTACGCATGTGAGAGTGTGAGCAATCTCACCCAAACACAGAGAGGAAGTTGCATGCAACTACTTTGCACTCCTTTGTATTAAGCCAGAGCATCATGTGCATAAAGAGGAAGCCACAAACGACATTTGTTTGTTGTATGGAGGTGGGATATTGAGTACATGATGTCATAGAGGGAGAGCTCAGGTTTATGATCTGCATCTGACTTGTGCTACGCACTTCTGGATGTGAAAGAGAAGCTTTGTCTCTCTCAGTATCCACCTGCTCCAACAGCTCGCATGACAGTCATGGAACCCAGCAAGGCAGTGGAAAATATCTACCTCCTGGTCATTGTCACGCTCATCAGCGTTCTTCAGAACGGTGAGAAACTACATGAGGCAAGCTTTTTAAATGCTCATCAATACCTGAATATTGTTTTTTGAATTAGTCCTAATATGTATTTTCAGCTTTTTTTGCTCAGAAGGTTGAGAGGGAATGCAAGAGCCAAAACCACACATCTGCTTTTGAGAGAGTTTCTTGTGCCAAGTAAGTGCCCTTTTCTTAATGTTCATCTCTCGATTTATCCAGTGAAATCTTTAAAGTGGCTCAATAATAAATGCTCTTTGTTAAGTTAGCTACTCCCCCCCCCCCGCCCCCCCCCCCCCCCCCCCCCCCCGCCCCCCCCCCCC
>JAOXYM010000016.1:12561405-12571764 GCA_028567055.1 Leptatherina wallacei | reverse complement strand
ATCTGAAAACCCTCTGCTGTAAGGGGTATTCAGCCCTTCCCCTTAGCCCTACCCCTCGCCCCAAAAGAGAATCGAGAAACCCCTTGGTCTCTCGTGAACGCGCAAAACAGAGGGGAAGGGCTAAGGGGGAGAATTGAGATTGGGCCTGAGTTCTCCCTGCAGCTGTTTCCCAGTGCCTGGTAGGATTGATCGTCCAAGTCAAGTCTCAAGTCTTAGGGCTCAAGTCCAAGTCAAGTCCCACATAAGGCTTCAGACTCCACCCACATTCAGACTGAGTTAGTACTCTACAAAAGACGCTACAGAGGTGATCTTGCTGGTCTTTACTGCTGGCAAGTTGCTGTCCTGTTGAAAGCCAGAGTCGAATATGCCACCCAAGAAACCCAGGAAATCATTTGACTATAGTTTCCAATCAGTTTCATACCTTGTGGATGATGCAACAAGCAGATTGTAGCAGATATACAGCCTCACAGAGCATCTCGCTTGGAAGTAGAGTTTTGAAATCATGTCATTTCCAGCAGCTAGGTTATCCAGTTCAAGCTGAAGTTAATGTCATAGACCAGAATAGAGAAGAATAGAGACCATGGTCTCTATTCTTCTTCTGACCACTATTTGGCTTCTGATGCCTGATTTTGTCCTCAAATACTAAGTGTACCACAGTCAGTGTATGGACAGAGAAATAAAAATTCAAAGGGTGTTGCATTTAAGCAGTGCAATAATCTTAAAGCCATTCCATCTGCCAAGGAAGAGAAGGAAGGACAGCACTTCAATTTCCACATTAGATGCTCAAGCCAGAAATAACATTATAGAAAAAACTATCTCAGTGAGAAAGGGAGAGGCAACATTGTCTGTTTTATTATTATTATTATTATTTTTAATATTCATATTATTATACCTCTATTGTCTTTTTCCTTCTGTGTCTCACACAGCACAGTTCTGTCACTGTCACTCCCTCTAATGTATTTAAGAGTCCATTCACACAGCAGGGGCCAGGTACAGTGCCAGCTACACCTCATTCTGTCTGTTCTATCATTCTTCCTATCACATTCTTGTGAATTCTATCCCATTCCGTCCCCCCCCCCACACACTGTTTTTATACTTTCTTTGCCTGTGCTTTTCTCCGTCTATTTTCTTTGTGTTCTTTCTGTTCACAGCTTGCATTAACATGCATCTCGTACAGCCGGCTCACAAGTTGACTGCTCTGCCCTATTCATATGTAAATGCTCTGATATGCGTCACCAGACTTGTTTTACCGGGGCACGTACCCTGGTATCAGAGGTCTGTGCCCCGGTATGCCTCACATAGAAATGAACCATCCAGCAATGAGGGATTAGGTGAGATGGTTCTAATAGTAAAAGGGACAGAAGACAGTTATCTTAGTCTAATCTGTAAAGTCAAATTAAGCAGTTTGCTCTAAATTTTGCATTAATGATAATTATGGTTGTTTTCTGAGTCCATCCTCACACTTTTGAAAAGGTGCTAAATGGTTTAGTTTATATGTAGCCTTTGTACGAACTGATCCCATCATGTTAGGATTGATGTAAAGACAACACAAATGAATAAATATCAGAAATGGAAAGTCTATACGACAGTCATTTGACTCTGCGGACCTTGCAATGATAAAAACAGCTCAACTTTGTATTGATATATTAGCTTTTTTTACTAATGATAAGTAATACCACATTGAGTATCAGTGGAGATAATCTCAGGTATGAAAACATCCTTGTCATTGCTCTCTCTGAAAAACTATGAATGAATCAAAAACTCAAAACACGACTGGATATTTACTGGAGAAACTTCAGCAACATTTCTTTTTGTTTTGTTTTTTGCAAACACATTTGTTATAACAAATTTTGAACAAATAAAGATGAAATGAAATGAAATATACTTTATTTATCCCTCTTAGAAGGAAATTGTTGTTGTAGCAGGGTATATTGGTATTCTTTTTTTTTTTCTTTTTTTTGATGATTTGAACAAGATGATTGAAGTCTGAACATTTGACTTTTATTATACTAGTTTTTCAAAGTGAACCTTAAGTCACTGATCTTCCTACATTTTCTCCAGCAAAACTCTAGTGAAGGTGTTTTTAGAAGTGTAGTGATCACTAGTGGGGGGGTGGGGGGAGTCTTTCTACCTTTGGCTCTCATTCTTAAAAAACTCAGAGCAGAGACCGTTCACTCTAACTTTGGACTTGGCGTTCCTATAAAACATGTTAATCCAATCAACAAATTCTTCTCAAAATCCCATGTCTAACAGTATTTGTTCTAAAAATAGCCAGTGGACTGTATTGAATGCTTTCTCTGTCTAAGCTGAGAAGCATTGCTGGATGTTTACGCCTTGCTTCTATTGACTGCAGGTTTAAGGCCCTTCTTACGTTGTTCGCAGCATGATGACCTTGAATAAACTCTGTTTGAACTGAGTTGATTCATTTTTTTTTATGTAAATTTGAATTCTGCTTGCCAGGATGGAGGTCAGTATCTCATAGTCTACACATAGGAGGCTTAGTGGTCGATAACTTACACAGAAATGGGTCTTTCCCTTCTTTATGTATAACTGTAATAATGGCTTTTGACCACGATCCTGGAAAAAAAATTTCTGATAGTACATAGTTGTATAGTTTACACAGCTTTGGGGTCCTTATCTTGTGTTAATTTTTTTATGTTAGAGGTTTCAAGAGTTCTTTTATGTTTGGTTTATTTGCTCCATTTTCTTGGCTATTGTATAACTTTTTGCAGTATGTTGCAAATGCCTCTGAAATTTCTTTAGGTTGCATTTTTACCGGTTTAGATTCTTGGTGTCTAAGCATCTGGATTCCCAGCTTCCTCAGTGTCTTTGTTGCATTCCAAAGGTGTTCTCTCTGGAGTCTATGGCTTCCTTAAGCAGGCTGGATACAAGCACTTAGCTTTGATGTCCTTCTTGAGTTGTCTGACATCATCTACATTTATTTTTCATGTAGATCTGGAGAATAGTTGCCCTGAAAGAGGACCTCCTTTTTGGCTCCAATCTTGTTTTATGATCATGTCTTTTACATTTTCCTCCATCTCTGTGTTTCTCTCCGCCATGTCAGCTTGTCCTGTCCCCTTGTCAGGTGTTTGATTTTCCTAAGAATGTCAATAGCAGTCCAGTATTTGAGATCTTTAAAGTACCCAGAAAGGTAAAAACAAAATGGTGGCTCACCTCTACTAGGCCAATCTGAAAAACTAAAGATAATAAACATAAACCCTAACAAACAGACAACCAAAAAACCTAGGTTTACCACAACCGACACGTTATGATATGGCAAGTGGCCAAAAGGCCCAGTCTTTTTAGAAATACATGTCAAGTCCAAAAATACAGTCCATTTATAGGCCACTCCCAGACATTGATTAGCTGGAAGAGGCCACCACCTAGCTAACTGCTAGCCTCTACTGCAGCCTGGTATCTTACGTCCTTCATCCTTCTCTTCCAAGCCATCATGCTTAAGTGTTTGATGGAAGGTTTTTTGTGTTGTAGCTGAGCTCATCGTGGAATATTTTGCCAATTTACTTTAGTTTCGTCCAACAGAGCACAAAGTCTGAGCTGCAGTCACGTCCGTGACGTCACAGAAAGTCCTTAAAGTATCTTCTAACTTGAATCCATGTTAATATATACATCTGATTAGATTATTAATTCTCAGTTTTTACGTTTTACTTTTGGTTGACAGGACAAAGAGAGTAGGATAATTTTTTTCATGAAGCATATTTCTTTAACCATTTTTTTTAAATAGTATTTAATGTTTATTTCATCAACAATTATTTGCAAGCAGCAGTAACAAGTGGTCTATTTGTTGCATATTTCATAAACAAACAAATGTTTTTTAATTTGATTAGGGGGCTGTGCTCCAGTAGAGCCTTATGTCTTGCAACACCCCTGATTGAAGAAGCATTGTGATGTGATTGCTTCTGCCACTTTTGTGGTGTCTACACTGGCATTAAGTCAGCAGCGTGTGCACAAATCTCAGCACCGTCATCCTGGAAAGTAACAGTCATTAAAAAGAATAACAAAAGAAAAGAAATGTTCTTTTTCTATGCACTTTAACTTTATTTTCAAGAAAAAAATACAAAGGTGATTCCTTTGTATTTTTTTTTTTTTTTTTTTTTACTTTGTGAAGCTTCTTTAAGGAGATTACCCTAAAGCCTAACATGACATAACATGGTGCTGACATTAACAGGTTTAACTTTATTAAATTTGGCACTGCATGAAAAACACAATACAGGTAAACCTGCCATGCCTTGAGTATGTTAGCAATGTGAAATGATCATAAAAACAAGTGTAAAAAGCTCTGTAATGAAAATTGAGTAATTAGCCTTAACACACTCATGTGGTATTTATTATTTTGAATTTAAGAACAGATAATGAGTAAATTAAGTTGGAGTAAGTTATCTCCAAAGCTGAGCATCAGCTGGAAGGCAGCATAGCGCTAACAGTCACAAAAACATGGTTTAAAACCTGGTTTTAGAGTGATACATTTTAAAACTTAACATACCTGAAGTACCAAATCTGCCCCAGTCTCACCCCAGAATGTGTTTTATTCTTTATTCACGCAACCATAAGTTTCATGTTGCCCATTTTTTCGTAGAGGACAGCTTTCACAGGGTGCGATTGGAACCCTGGCCATTTAGTTTAAACATTTCTATCCAGTCATGAGGGGCAGCGAATTAGAAAAGTAAGATATCTCAAGAAAATTTTGGGTCAGATGGGGTTTGAGCTTGGGTGTATTACTCAAGTGCCATCAGTTCCATCCATTCCCACCCACCTGCTCACAAACATGAATCTGACACTTTCACAGGGCAAGATGTGGAGGCTTTATATTTTGAAGCCAAACAGAAATATGTAATGCTTTTCAAGCCTTCAAATTATAGTCAATTCATCATTTTAGAAAACTTATCATGAAATTGCTTCATGCATTACTCACAGAACGTTAGGGACATTTGTCTTTTTGTATGATGTCAGAATGTACCTAAAAGGGCATAAAAACCTTTACAGGTGAACTTAATTTTGATCTTGTTGAATGCACATTTCCAACTGTTCAGTGTTTCTGTATTCATTGATCAACTTGCTGTTCTCTAATAAGGTGAATAAGAAACCCAAAAGAAGTGTCTGAACCATAAATGAATGGACCAATTATCTGTTTGACTTGAATAAGTGACCAATTATGATTCTACTTAAATGTCCTACTTTCATGATGTGATATCATTGTAATATGAACTTTTTTTTAACAAAAATTTCTTCCTGAAGTTGAATATACCTGTATTGGTTTGCTGGTTTTGGTTCTGCTCTTGTGGATGTTGTCTACATCCTTTAGACAAGATGTTGTCCTTTAGTTCTTGGCACGTCTAACATCTTCTGTGTTTCCTGTTTTATTTTGTAGAGTCCACCCCCCTCCTGTATTCTGTATTAATTAACTTCTTGCTCACTTTTCTGGTTCCAATTAGTCACACCTGCTTCTCGTTTGTAGTTAGTTCATCAGTACGTATGCTGCAGGTTTGGCTATTGCCAGTTCATTGTGTTAGCTGTGCCGTGTGTTGCGTTATGTCAGTCTGGCATTGCTTGTCTCAGACCGTCAGTGAGTCAGCACTTTTTCAGTCAGCTGAGCAATGACCCGGGGAGAAGCAATGATGAGCGGTGGAGGAGGAGTTTGCTACTTAAAGGGAGGGGAAAGCGTTTGGTGGTCAGTGGCAGTCCTGGCTTGTTTTACGCCCTGGGCAAACACACCCCTTTGCGGCCGTTCAGGATCGTTCAGGCAGGAAGTCAGTCGATGAAAAGCAAAGTGCATCCGATCATTTTTAACAATAAAACAATATGTGTCGACTTTGGATCGCGTTTTGCTCTGAAACATTAACTCCCCCAGTCCCCCATGGTTTCATTTCTCACCTCAGCGATTACCCTCGAGTTCTCATGTAAATGCCCTGTTAGCCATCCCACCCCCCTTCACTTATAACTTTCAGCTTAGACCTCTGTAAATAATGTTTTTTAGTGAGTGCACTGAAGAAAAATTGTTATGAAATAGGTCTTGTAGTTATCAGTTTTTTCAGATCTCTGATACTGGAATGATTTCACACAGCAGCTGATCCCCACCAGCAGAGTGGGGGAGACCGCAGCAAATGGGACAAAGCAGTCCAGTGCTGCAGTGGCAGGAGAAGGGAATGATCTTCTTTGGCTGTAACTTCTAAATAGTCGTTTTAACCTCATAATACATAGTGTAGATTGTCATGAAAGTATGAGTGTTTCCCTTTATAGACTCTGATAGAAGTTCCTCTGCAGAAACCCCTTGATCTGATCCAGAAAGTCGGTAATCTAAAAAAAGAAAAGCACAAAATCCTGTGCAGCCAGAAAGACCTGTGGCTAAAATATGTATAAATTTCTATTCTTTACATAAATATTAAACCTTGTTTAAATGAAAATTTGTGTAGTTTTAGGAAAGGTCAGGGAGCAGAAAGGCAAAAACAGGTAATTTAGTGTGGTAATTGAATGAAAAGATGTAGGAAGAATTCAGACTTTTTTTTTCAGAATTCAATTTTTTTTCTTCAGTGGACCTAAAACACTTCCATAGTCCTGCCTATGCTCCAGTTTGAATTTAAATCACTTAATATATCCACATATGAATCCTGCATTTGGATTTTACCTCTTCATTTCCTGCTGCCACAATCCTTGAAAAACCTAACTTTTAATGAATAGTGTATTTGAATTGCTTATGTAGCCTTCATATGTTCTGAAAGGAGATTGCCTGCATTGTTTTTTATTTCCTGAAACGTAGTCTAGCTTAAAGCTCATGATCCCTCCATACCTAAAATATATTCTTTATCAGATTGTCTAAGTTTAGTTTCAGTTACAGAGATACTCCAACACTAAAACTCACCATCATTGTAGCATAAAATCAGTTTGTGGTGTTGGAGCTGCGTTGAAGAGGAGCAGCTGCAGGCCAATTGTGTTGAAAGAGGTTGGAATCAATTTGCATATTCAAAGATCTATGCATACTAAATGAAGCAAAGGTGTGAAGTTCTATCTAGGTCACATTAATAAAGAAGCTCATGGATCATATAGAACAAAGCTTCTAAATAGCAGTAATTTAGGGGTTAGATTAATCTCTTCACCTGTTGTAAATATCTGATCTGATACAGATCATGCTTAATGAGCATTTCTTTAAATCTCACTGCTTATCATCCTGGACTGAATCTAGCAGAAAATATCTACTAATCAGTAAAACATATCAATTGTACAAATAAACCTTTGTATTGATAATATATCACTTGTGTTCTGTGATCTCTGTGTCATTTTTGGATTAGTTTTTCTCTGTCTGTTGTCTCCCTAAAGGACACTGTGGGAAGACCTTTGCTATATTGAGGCGTTTTCTGAGTAAAGCTACGCCAAAGTCTGATTGGCTGCTCATTGTTGATGATGATACTCTTATCAGGTAATGTGTAAGAACATTTTGTTTCAAACTTCACTGCAGAAAGGAAATACTTAAAACATCAGAAAATGATTTTAGAAACACTCAAAGAGCGCAGACCTCCACCAAGTCATAGGGTCGGTCACCTGAGGAACAACCCCAAAAGGCCCAACAGCCCACCCAGTACCCAATATACTTTGAACCTTCTGGATCACAGATCACAGATCCAGAATATCAACATGATCCGGGTCAAACATTGTAGGATGGGAGGGGAACTAGACCTTCTTGCTGTGAGGCTGTGGTGCTAACCACCACATCACTGTGGAGCTCAAAGGAGAAAAAAGATTGACCTCTGTAAATGCCACCTTTATCATCCCCTCTGGTGGTTCTAGAGAGTATTGGAATGTTTGGGGATCCAGACGGTTTATCTGGATTGTCCCCAAAATCGAATCAGTTCTTCCTTATAGCCTTTTGGAGATTGCAAGAAAAAAGTGCAAGCAGTATAACTCAAAAGACTTTGTTGTTTCTTCTATGATTCAGAGACTGCAATTGTCTTCATAACTATAAGCAAAGTCCACATTTTAGATATGCACATTTACATAATCTTTCTTTCAGTACAAAAAACTGTATTGAAAAGCCATCTCTGAATGATCTGTTTTACTGGATACACCACATATAATCACCCACGACTCCTAACTCTGGGTCGGGGTATATGGATGTACATTGCGTCTCGAGTCACGCTATTATTCATTAAACGTTTCTAAATACGCCCACTCAGATGTTTTAGGCTTATTGCTAATTATATGTCTGTTTAGCTTCATGAAAGCGTCACTGATTGATAGCTGCAAGTGATTTCAGTCTGTTCAACACTGAGCTGGGAGGAACTGAAAATAACTGAAAGTAGACCTTAAAAGTCACATAAAGGAATAATAATTATTATAATTTGGGGATATGTTTGGGATGCATGCACTGACCTCCTTGTCTGTTGCTTTTTGTCCATATCTAGTTTACCACGGTTGAGGCGACTGCTGCGTTGCTATGACCCAAAGGAAGCTGTGAGCCTAGGGGAGAGATATGGCTATGGCTTGGCTCAGAAAGGATATAGCTACATCACAGGAGGAGGAGGGTGAGGCATGGGAATAAAGAGTGTTTTGGTGTTAATGTATATATTTATAGAGAAAATGTTTTTAATTTGTTTAATTAGTTTGATTGTTGAGGCATTGGTGTTATGCAACCTAAAAAAACATTGTATAAACTGCACTGGTTTTACCTGTTAATTAGCTTCAGCTACATGGCCAATTTCACTGGGATTATATTTTCAGATCAAGCATGAATCGGAAGAATATTCAGTTTTATCTCACAGAGTTTTCAAATCTTATGAACAATATTTTCCAAAAATAAGGAATGAGGAATCTTTTAGGAGAGCTTGAATTCAAAGATTTAGAATATGATTCACTGACAATTGTTGACAACATTTGTTTTGTAAAGTATTTAATGCTTAAAGCATTAAAAGTTAGCTATGTAAAACTTCAGTTAAGCACAACCATGCAAATCATATCCCTGCTGCAAGTTTTTTGCATCACTGTGGCATTACATGGTAATGTCATCAATGCAGTGCTGTGTTGTACAGTCTGTGGCCATTTCGTCTAGATTTTTATTGCAGCTTTATTGACAAATTAAATGAAACCCATTCAATTATGGACCCATTTTCTTTGATGCACGATATAATCAAATAAAAACGTCACACAGATCATTTAGAATATTGCCGTTTTTATGTTTGTCAAAATCTAGTTTGTGGCTAGAGTTTCTATAAATGTTTTAAGGAGGCTAATATTTAGATGTCCAGTGCTTTGTTTAGATTTATGGATGTTACCGAGGAAGTTTTGGAAGAGGACCCAAATGCAGGTGGACAGACACTCAGAGAAAAAGCTAACTTTTAATAAATGCCCCAGTGGCTGCAAATAAGCAAAGGCTGGCGTGGATAGAAAACAATATGCCGCTGGTGAATCCAGGACAAAATGAAGGTAAAATCAGTCTCAGAGAAGACCACAATACAGACAGATGGATGGAATACACAGATGGACAAAACAAGACCCAAATCCACCAGGTAACAGGGAGAAGGTGGAAGCAATAAGGACACCTCTGTGAAAAACAGATAAGCAGAAAATAAAGTAGCATGAAAGTAGGAAAAATTTAAAACAAGAAATGACTGATGAGAATGGAGGACAAAACTTAATGTGACGTCTCACACATCTGTGCTTGTGTGTGTGTGCGTGCGTGCGTGTGTGTGGGTGTGCGTGTTTGTGTGTGTGTTTGTGTGTGTGTGTGTGTGTGTGCGTGCGCGTGAGTGCGTGTGTGTGTGTGTGTGTGTGCGTGCGTGCGTGCGTGCGTGTGTGTGTGTGTGTGTGTGTGTGCGTGTGAGTGCGTGTGTGTGTGTGTGTGTATGTGTGTGCTTAGCATGGTGTTCAGTAGGGCAGCAGTGTCCAGACTGGTTTCCAGTGGCTGTAGCTGCTACAGCGATGACGCCCCTGATGACATGGTGCTGGGCAGGTGCTTCACTTCCCTTGGTGTGCCCGTCACACACAGTCCACTGTTTCATCAGGTAGAAAACAACTCTCATTTATCATTTATCAACATTCATGTATTTACACATGGATGTCTGCATTTTTCTTGTGAGAACATTTTCATGCAAAGTGTGGAAGTTACCATCTTGTACTTCTACTTTTAAATGTTGTTAGATATAAGAACAATCTGGACCATGTGTACACACTGGTTCTGGTGGTAGAGCGGGGAATCTGCATAATTTCTGCAGGTGTTGCAGCGATCTCAGGATTTGCCAGTCATTCTTTATTCATCTCTTTGAAACTATTCAATATCATATTCAATTCAATTCAGCTTTATTTGTATAGCGCCAATTCACGACAATGTCATCTCAGGGCGCTTCACAGACAATC
>JAOXYM010000016.1:12549242-12561305 GCA_028567055.1 Leptatherina wallacei | reverse complement strand
AAGCAGTACTGCTGTGATGTTAGAAATATGTGTGCAAGTTATGTCAAATCATGTCTCCTTCATCTTTACAAAACATTTAAAACCAACCGAGGTCAACCAAAGAGCTTCAGGACAAAAAAAAACATTATAGTGGAATTTCCCTTGATTCTGTCCTCCAGCTACAGATACGTCCAGTCTTTAAAAAAAAAAGTAAAGATCTTCCCATGATCCAGAATCCTTTAGTCAACTGCTCTCATTTCTCTCTGCAGGATTAATTCATTCTTTGCTAATTTTCACTTTTTTAAGCAGCATGTTGTTTCCAAGGATTGTTAAATAATGATCCTTTCCTGTACTTAAACCTTTGCAAGTGAGGCTCACATGTATTTTTTAAAATGTTAACCTGAATGAGTGAACAAAGCAGAGATCTTTGGTTAGCTTCAAACTCAGATGAAATTCCTTCCTTCTTTCTCTCCATCACTGAGGAGAAACACAAGCAATGTCTGCGAGACTTCTGAAGGGAGTGTGTTGTTTCTATGGTTAAATGAGTGTGTTCATAATTCAAATGGTCATACAAGGTCAGGTAATTTAGAACATGTGGGATTTATCAGCAGCTGATTACTTATGTGCGTACGACTGGCCATATTGGATAAATCCTGATTTTTTTTTTTTTACTTACGACCATTCTACATTTCATTCACAGGATGGGATTTAGGATAGTTTCTACAAATGACTGATAAATGAAGGCCCTGGTGAGAACATCCAATCTTCATTCAAGGACAAATCAGATTTTCAAAGACAAATTTCTCAATTTTCAAAGACATCTGCTTGCTCTAAATGTTCCTCAAACATTTAGAGCAAGCAGATGGTAAAAGATACATCATTTGGTTTCATAAAAAGGGTAAAATCTAAAATGCGACTCCCATGGACAGCCAGAATCAACATTCTGATGAATTAAGAGCGCCACCAGAACTGTATTAATGAACTGTGCACGATGCAGCAGTGGTTAAATCAGGACACACACAGCCTAACTGCTTGTTTTTAATATTTTAGGCACAACCAGATGATTACTCAGAGCAACTGCTCTCCTTGCAGCAAGCCATCTCCTTCCACAAGCACTGGAATAAAGATCCCGTGGCTGTGTACAGGTGCTGGCTGCAGGACACACATCTAGGAGATGAACTGTAGAAATATTTTGTGGGACCGCAGTTTGCACACACATTGTAAAAAGTATTATGGTCCAAGATGGTAGCACATTTATTTATGTTTCTCAAAGAATGTTTTATTTGAATTGGATTTTTCCTCAAGTCTATGTACATTTTTTGTTCATGACTGATTTTCTGATGTATGTTACCAATTTTATTTTCATCATCTCTTTTCTGCAACCTTTTTTTCTGTTTTGGGATTATTCAAAGGGTCATCACCTGAGTTTAATTATCTCTCTAAAGTTTCCTCACTGTTTTAAAAGTTTGCATTTTGAGTCTGTTGTGACTATTTTTGGCTCAGGCTTGTCCTGAAACTTTTATTTATTTACTATTGCATTGTTTTTTTGTCTAATCCTTTTAAGCTTATGCAGGATGGATGTATGTATTCGAGAGGAGAAAAAACATGGGTTGTAATTAACAGCACTGATCTGGATTAATTGTTTTTTTCTTCTGTGTCACCATTATAGACGTCAAATGCACACTGGCATTGCTCCTGACTGTGCAGACTTTGTTAATTCTGTGCAGAACCGCAGGCTTCAGTGGGATCTATAACTCCTGAGAAACACTGACAATCACGGTTACAACAGATGGAACAACAATATTAGCCACAGCTCAACAACTTGTTCCTTCTTCCCCTGCACTTTTCTTGGGACTTATCCTGTTTGTCTTCTGTCATAACTACAAACATTATTCATGACTCCAATGTTAAAATAACCACCAGGAAAAAACACCATAAATGATTTAAGCCGATTAGTAATTATTCTGCTGTTGCTGATCTCTGGAAATGTACGTCCTAAAAATGGCCCAGATTCAACCAATTTAACATTTTTGATTTTCACTAGCAAGGACCACCATGTGGGTCTACCAGTTTAATGGAAGGGTTTAAAGGGTGAGGTCAGAAAAGTTTTCTAAATTAATCATCTGTGGTGTCTTGACTGAAGATTGGGAGCAGGGAACTCGGGAATGTCAGCAATCCAGGCAATTTAAAGTACCCCATAAGCATCCTATAAATTTCTAGTATATGCAAATCATGGTACTGTTGCCACTGCCAAATTTTAAAAAGCCTACCAAAATCATTAGATCTAACTTTAAAGAGACCCTTTACAACTTATACTATTTTCTCAGTGATGCGCCCCCATCTTGCATCCTATCTGTACTGTGAGCTCTCTTTTCATATCACAATTGATATGTCTTTTCTTGACTCTTGTCTTATCTTTTGCTCTTTTTTGGCTCTCCTTAGTTTCCTCTCTTCTTCCAATAATGTCTTCTAGCATTTCTTTGCTGAATCTGCCGGTGTGCGTTCAAAAGGGTCGAGCTGTTTACATTTGCTTGCTAGCGTGTAACGCATTTGCAAAGCGAAACTCAGCAGGCAGCGTCCCGAATGTGAAAGTTGTGTAGTGCGGCTGCTGGGCCGCGACGGCTTTAGAAATGTATATGAGGACCCGATTACAGGGATACAAGGCAAGAGGCAGACAGAAGACTTGCTACAGCAACACTTGAGACACACGATAGGGAACCACGATAGGGAAATACACTGAGGACAACAAGAAACAGTTGAAGGGAGTTAACCAATTAAACCAAGGTGAGTTGACGACCAGGACCAATCACACTAACGAGTCATCCTATGACATCAGATTCTGGCCAATAGCAGCCTGCAATCTGCACATGCCACCATTTTCGGCCCTACTTGGCCCCTTCAGAACCACAACAGAGTAGGTGCTAAAAGTGTATCAACTTGCCCCGGGAAAATCGTAATGTGAACCCAAACACTAGGTGCTAGTGTGAAAGGGGCATTAGAGAAAGGGGTGGAGTGTCACTTTTTGGGATCCTCTTAGGGACAAGAAAGGGGAAAGGAGGAATATCCCTTTCCAGGACGTCTCAGAGACAGGAACCAGAAGAGGACTATCCCACTCTGGGACGCCATTGGAGTCAGGAACCAGAGGCAGAGGAGGAGCGTCCCGCTCGGGGACCTCATCAGAGACAGGAATTAGAGGAGACGGAGTAGTGTCCCATTCTGGGAAACAGGTGAAGGGAGTTAGCTGATTAAACCAAGGTGAGTTGACGAGCAGGAAACAAACAGAACACACAAGGGGAAATAACTACAATAACAAACAGGAAAGACAGAACTCAAAATCCAATCCAATCCACTTTATTTATATAGCACATTTACAAAACAAAGGGTTACCAATATGCTGTACATGGTGAAACAATAGTATTTAAAAAGACAAAGAAATTTCACTACAGTCTGCACTTCTAAAACAAAGGCCAAAAAGCTAAAAGACAATTTAAAATATAATGACACAGTAAGATAAATTAAAAGGATAAAATACACTAAAAGAAGTTGCTAAAAAAATGTTTTTTAAATTTTTAATTAAAAGACCAACAGAGAGACAATTCTCATGCTGTTAAAAGCCAAAATGACAAAAACTCAAACAAAACCCATAGACTATGACGTGTCCCTACCGATATCCAGCAACTCCGGAGTCCCTACTAATTTCCATTGCAAAGAGCAGCTTAAATCCTGCACTCTGTCGGAAGCGTCGCTGCTTTAATTACCACCTTATAAACAATTTAAACTGTTATGAGTGGCTCTGCTCTTCCATTTTTTGCATCCCCGCTGTTACTCTGCTGAGGAACTAGCATTAGTCGTTTTGGCTAGCTGGAGAAAGTGTTGCTAATGCTTTGGAACTTTAGGAGCAAAGAAAACAAAATTGAAAAAAAAAATAATAATAATCATATATATATATATATATATATATATATATATATAATTTTTTCTTTCGATATCTATCGATGAGTGCACTAAAACACTCATGTTCTAGGGCCGCAGGGGTTCTGTGATGCAATTTTATGTTCCTACTAATATTAAAATCAAAGCTACACCCTTGATTATAGGTGTGCATACACTTACATCATGCATTTTTTATTGACTTATGCAAAAACTAAATCTCAAGACATTTCAATTTGCTTGCTGTTTTAAAAACTGCCTACCAGACAAATCTCAGTGTGTGCAGCCAAAATGTATGTTAAAACAAACAGTACAAAATTATACAACTACTAAATTAAAATGCAAATAATTATAATAATAACTAATTAATTAAATGCTCTAACACAAGAATAA
This sequence comes from Leptatherina wallacei, assembly GCA_028567055.1. Lineage (NCBI taxonomy): Eukaryota > Metazoa > Chordata > Actinopteri > Atheriniformes > Atherinidae > Leptatherina > Leptatherina wallacei. Next base: position 12,557,003 of record JAOXYM010000016.1, on the reverse strand, counting down.
AAAATCATTTTAACCAGCACGTTCTAAATGATTGGATGGTGTTATGTCTATCAAACTAAACTATTTGTCCCTACCCTCACTGTGTTTCTCATAGAAATGGTGTTCATGTGCTCTGGAGGTGTGGCTTCAGGGGAAAGTCTGAAGAAAGCGATTTGGACTTTTGAATTGGGAATTTTCTAAATGTAGCTTGCTGCAAAACAGATCTCCTACCCTACTTTTAGATAACATCTGGAAACAGAAAATAAGCATTTCTCACCTTGAATTGGATGGAGTAATAGGGGTATACAAAAAATTATAAAATTTAATCAAACAAGCATTTCTCACGTTTTTTGCTTGTGGCTATTTTTGTTCATGTGCAGATGATTCACAGGTGCTGTACAACAGAGGTAATAGGTGAGTCTGTGTGATGGAAAAGATTAATTCATGATAAATATGAATGCACTGCAAGAAGAAGACATAATTTCTAGCTTGCAGGAATCATGGTATGCCCCATGTACCAACACATTTTGCAGCTCTTCATTTTTTTATTTGAATTTGATTTGTGTTTGTATTGTTTCAATCAGTGCATCCTGACCTTTGGAGCAGATGTGTGTTAATAGGTCTTGATTTTTTGGGGGGAAAAAACCCCAAAAAACCCTACTGTTTGCCTTCTGATCCTAAATAACAGATTTAAATGCAGCCAGAAAGAATATAGTGTTCTGACACTCACAAAGGAATTTATGAATCAAATTAAACTTTCTACTCTTTTGATCCGAGTTAAAAAGCCTAATGTTAACGTTGCATCTAAGGTGTGGTTGAGCAACACCTGATTATCGACAGGTCTGCTTGGTTGTGATTATAATTTGAACTGCTCGTCGGAAACAGCCTCAGTCATTGTTCAAATGAAAAGGTTTTGCAAATGATTGTAAATTAGTGCAGATAGTGGACTTCATCACTTGTGCTTGTGTAAATGCACCAATAATGAAGGAATGTTTATTGTAAGTTAGAAGAATTTTAAAATTGACTTGTGAATAACAAAACTGTATGAATGTAATTCAGTTTGTTTAGATGAGTATAGGCCGGGTGTAATTATGCCCACTGGTGACAGGCCTGCACTAAAATGCAATTTAGCAGATGTTTTTAGGGAAATGTGTTTATTCTTGCAAAAAACCTGCTGCTAATTTAAATAGAATTTTAATATAATTGTGCCTCAGAACAATGAAGAGTTTGTGTAAAAGGGGTGAGACTCATAAACCAAACTATTCTATTTTTGACGATGATCCACGGCCTTAATAAACCTTTAGTTTTAATTTAGATCATTTTTAATCCATCACGATCGTATATCAAATACAGCTCTGGACAGTGAACCTTTTTAGATACAGAGATAATAGTGTCTGTCTTTCAGCAGTTGGGTACATTAATGATATGTTAAAAAAAGAAATGAGCTGCAACACCGGCTGGGTGATGGGCACTTATTTTTAGTAAATGATCAGGGCGTTAATCAGACAAGGAGCATCTGGGAAAATCAAACATGCTAGTATATACTTGTCTTGGGTCATCTTCTAGTGAGGATGTAAATGTGTTGTGGGATTATTTTATTAGCTGGCTGATGATTATTCTAAATTGACATGTGTAATGTAATCCACCACCACCATTCTGGTACATTCTGTTGTCGGATAAGTAACTGGCATAAATGAGCTCGTTTACATTCACATCAGCACTTTTTTTTTTTAGACCATTTAATCATCTAAAAATTCTGTTTTCTCTCTGTCTAACTTATATTAAATACAAAAAGGATTCTGGGGATCCCACTTCAGGATGATATTACTGTGTACGAGTCTCATCTTTTCCTGTTCTCTGCCTCAGCCTGTGTGTTTCATTTTTCCTGTTTTTACACCCAGTGAGACCAGAAGTGTCTTAGTACCATGTCACAGTGACACAAGTTGCTATAGTAACAGGAATATTGGATGCCCATAGAGTCAGTTTCCCTTGGAGGGCTTTATACAATGTTCACCACTTTTTGTTCTAAATATACTTTCAATCAGAAATAATGAATGTATCGTTATCACATCAGCAGGAATGAAAGCATAAGTTGTCAATGTATTTTTAATTGACAGAATGTGTCCCATTAATGAGCTTTTGAATTGAAATGAAATGACTTGAACAGTACTTGGAGAGCTGAAATATTACTTGCTCTCCTTAACTCTCAGAGGCTTAATTTTCAGTTTTGCATCAGCATACAGCTGCGGAGATGTCGTACAATTCCCTAACCCTATCATTACAATTCTTGTGCGAATGTAACATTACCTTACAAAAATGGGTCAGTGTGTTCCTGCTGCAGTAATTCACACACACATGCTCGAACATTAGCGTCATAATTGCAATGAGGCATGATAAACTTTTTTTGTGCTTGCTGCCCATTGTCACACACAATGACAGCTCTGTGCCTCTCAAAAGAAGAGACAGAAGAAAAAGCGTTGCGGTGCTGTGGTTGGTGCCCATGTTGCAACAGTTCACAGCTGATTTAAACATAGAGCAGCATCACATCAAGATTACATCTCTTCCTCCAACATGTCCTTTTATCTTTCAGTTTCCATCCGCAAACAGTAAATCACTTTAATTCAGTAATCACATGGGTACTTATTATGTGGTTTTATTAACCAAACAAGGTTTTGTCATGAAAAGTCTGAGTATGTGGACGTGTAATGCATGTCATGTGCTCTTCATACTGCTATGCTTATTCCTTGGGTTTTCTGTGGTTACGCCTGACTGGCAAAGATTTTTGATTTAGTTTTTGTTCAACCTCTAGCTCGGAGTAGGTCAAAGTTTGTGTACAAAAGGACAAAATGTATAAAAGGGCTGTCTAGGAGCTGTGCCAAAACTGCAATCCAATTAAAATGCGTACTCGCTTGTGGCTCAATCTTCAGGCAGTTAAACAGATACCCCCAAGCCTGGACTGGCTCACGGGAGAAGCGTGACAATTCCCGGTGGCCTGAGGCCGAAAGGGACTGGCCAGCTCGTTAAAACAAAAAAATTAATAAATCATAGTGCATTACATCGGAGTAGCTGGTAGATCCATCTGGCACTGTCATCTGTGCACAGACAAAAAAATTTGTGCTTGTCAGTTGCCACTGATAATGATGATTGGTCAAAATGACAATATTTTTCAAATGATCAACATGAGCAAAGCATGCGGAGGGGAACAGCTGAGATGCAGAGAAATGAGGTTGTGAAATGGACTCAAATGGAATAAAAATATGAAAGGAGGAAGGCAGCCACATCATGGAGTGCACTGTTTAATAAATCAATGGCAGAGGACAGACGTCTCGTGTGTTATGGTGCTAACTTTTATCTGAACATAATATGATGAGCACTAGTTGAGATTCTCCATGGCCCTTTTTATGTAGCTGTAACAATGACCCTGGTACTACTTGTCAAAACTTCATTCTATTGTTAATGTTGTCAGTTTGTTGCTGTTATATCTCTCATCAGCCCAAACATAAAAACTAGTGGTTATTGAAACCTTGGATATACAGGGAGTCATATATGAGATTTCCTTGTGTGAAATGAAAAATACTTTATTTATCCCTCATACAGGGAAATTATTGTAAGATTAACAGCATATTGTATGTGCTGTGTTAAAGTAACAGGTGGACATTTCAGCTAAAGTAGTGTGTATCAGCTAGTGTCCACATTTGTCCTTGTCCAACTCAGAAAAAGCTGCAAAACTTTGCCAATGAGGAACATTTGGTTAAAAGCTGATGAGGAAACTTTTTGACTTAATCAGTGTGTCTGTGTGTTTATCTGGATGTGATATCATGATATAAATAATGGAGTCTTGTTGTGACTGTTGTATCGAGTCTTTTGATGAGAGTAGGACAGAGAAAAGCACTGGACTTGTGGCTTATAGTTGTGTGTGAATGTCAGTTCTGATAGAATATTGAGATTTTGTGATTACGCCAGTGTGTGTGTGCACTTGCATGTGAGCATATGTGTGCAGTATATGAAATGGAGTGGCCTAAGTGAGTATATAACTCCCAGACTGACTTCTTGTCCCAGTCTGGCCATAGATGCCCCAATATGATGAACTGGTTACCCACTTAAATGTGCTTTTTGATATAAAAAAGAATCGCTGTACTACAGATGCAAATAAACGATTTAGATATGGGAGGCTCAGTGGCAGCCTGCTTTAATTAAACTGCATGAAGGAAATCATGAAAAATGTGAACAATTTGACAAACAATATATCTGAGTAGATTAGTATTGATCATTGTTACAAAAAATGAAATGATGCACATGTTAAGCATAGTACACATGACAAAGGGATTACTCAAAATTTCACCTTGAAGAGGGATGATCCACTCATCTGGTCAGCAATTGGCTCATTCCAGATCATCTCACCCAGACCTTTACAAAAAGGTACTTTCAAAGAAGCTGATGATTGACGGTGACTGAAAGATATTTTAAAGTCCAGTTTGGATGATCAGTGTTTAAAAACACAGCACTTTCATGCACATAAGTGACTGCTGTGGCAGAGAAGCGATTTGATTGACCATTTTAAAGTCAGCAGTTTGTTCACCATCTCAGTCTGGACCCTGAATTTGCACCACAAGTGTCTGGATGGGAGCAGGGGAAACATTTTAAAATGCTTGGTGGAGCTGTTAAAGCTAAAGGATGGTGTCATGCATATAAAATTCTTCTAATTGAAATTCTTATTGACTCTGTTTTTAACATCAAGGTGCTCAAATTAAAAATGAAATTAGAAGTTGGCGAATACTTTAGAGACTTCTTTTGAGTTCAATTGATTTTATACAGAGTTTGGAGAGTTTATTTGATAAGATTTTCTCTTTAAACCTTCTCATTTCTCAAATTCGTTAAAACTTTAGGAAATGCATTCACCTCACCAAAATGGCAGATTGTTCCACCTGTTTCTATTCTGTATCCTTTCAAGACAAGTGCTTGTCTTTTATATTTTTGTTGTAATTTTATCTAGTTTGTTTATTTATTTATCGCAGTTTGTGGCATTTACAGAGAATGGTCCAAAAAAGGACACAACCTTCAGTGAGCAGAAACGTATCGTTGATGAAGAGGTCTGAGAGGAGTGGGCAGACATTAAAGTTGACCAACTAAATTGCTGACGTGTACACAAAATATTTTGGAAATAAGTTATTTTACTTATTCTTTTATTCAAGGGTGGCACCCTGGTGAAATTGGATGTGCACTGCTGAATGGGTTTATTCAAATCACTGGTGGATTACACTGTTATATAATTAAAGCATCCCCTGAGTCTGATGATCTTGCAGGGCATGTATGTTTTATTCTCTGCCCGTGTTTTGGTATTTCTGATGCCCTCATGATGATCTCTGTAAATATAGCTTTTGGTTAGCTTCTCCGCACAAGCCTGTCTGTCTGTGGTTTCAGTGAGCGTAGTGGAGCGTGATGCATTTTGTTTGACCATGAAATCAGCCACCTGACTAACCCGTCTGGTCAGGTGTACTTAAACAGATCAGGCACTAAGCTGTTAAATCTGAGCTTTCCACTAGTTCACATGGAAAAATTGGCCATCCTGGATATCCAAGTTTTCATTTACTTTAATTTTTAATTTTCTAGTTCGATAATGTTTGTATAATGAGTCATTCTGCAACCTTTTCTCAAAGGTATAACGGAAATACCATCTGTAAAGACAATTTTGACCTTACGTTTTCAGGAGGGATTTGGGAAGAGCAGTTACTTTTATGGCTTAGTTTGGTAGAAAACATGAGAACATTTTGCATCAATGATTCATTATATCCTGACACTGTTTGATTTGAGAAGACACTCGTAACACTTTTGAACAATGAGGACAGTGGCTTTTTTAAAAATCTTTTTTTCCACACTGCGGAAAGCTTTGATATATACCAGACGAGTAATTCATCGCTCTCAAATTGCACACAGATCTCCTCAGAGATTTTAATCCACATTCTGAGCGATATCAGTGAACCATTTACTTCCAGTCTCAGAGATATGACTGCAAGGCACAACTGCTGATTCACTGATTTATTTAACATCTTATATTTTAATGGATTATTCCTGGTAGACTGTGTACTGGTCAGTGGCAGGGTTTATTCTAATCAAAAGTAGCTTACTAGGGAAATATGCTCCAACAAATCACACGCAAGTGGGTCACTATCAGCAAGCGATTAATGGACGTATTGTCTGATGTCTTTAGCAGACATTCTGTTCATCACACACTTAATTCAAATTTAATTTTGTGTGTTAAAGCATCACCTGTAGAAACTAACTTCACCTAGAAAAGGTTTGGGCAACACAATACATTTAGCTCTACTGGGGCACAGGCCCCCCATTGAGATAAAAAATTTTTCACAAAGACCGGCTATGAAACGAACAACATTATGTCCCAATTACTTCCCTTTGCTGAGCCAAATGTTAATGCCACTTCCAAATAACTGCTGATGAAACATCAAAGAAAACAAATGAAATGTTTAAGAGAAGATACTTTATAGAAATAAAAATAAAAATCATTCTCTCTGCGTGCTTTTCAACCAAAAGTAAAACAAGCGAATGGGGAATTTACAATCTAATCAGACATATGAATTAATATGGATTCAAGTTAGAAAATACTGGTTGTGGTAAATGCAATCAGGTGACATCAATTTTTTCTAATCTGAATTATGAGGTTCACTTTGAAAAATCAACATAATATAATTTAAATTCAAATGTTCAGGATAATCATTAGCTTGAAATCTGTTCAAACAAATGTGTCTGAAAAAGAATGGTTCTGAAGTTTTTCCAGTAAATGTCCGCTGAGTCATGTTTTGTGTTGAACCTTCTTTCTGACTGTGAACTTCTTCTAATCTGGATCTAACAACATGAAGCCTGAAGAGCTTTCTAATGCATGATACTCCATGTTTCTACTTAATGCAATGAGTCACTTGATTAATATCATAAGACAGCCCTTTTTCAAGATCATATAATTTTTATAAGTTATTAAATCTGACTCAAATGCACCATCAGTAGGTCAAACAATAATTACACTCTGCCTTATCCATAATTTATTATGGCCTTAATTGGAATTTTTTTCCCAATTTTTCATTTGACCAAATCTAACCAATTGTGAAATTATGTTAGATCAATTGGTAACATTATGGTTTCTGAAGTCTAATTCGTTCAATTTTTTAGATAAAGCAAAGAAAACATCTTCATAATCCTGAGATTTCACTGAATCCATTGATACTAAATATGTCATCGATCACGTGGCCCTGTGACAGACTGGCGACCTGTCCAGGGTGTACCCTGCCTCTCGCCTGATACTTGCTGGGATAGGCTCCAGCCCCCCCGCGACCCTGCGTGGATTAAGCGGTACAGAAGATGGATGGATGGATGGATGTCATCGATCACTGGACAAAACCTAAAAATTTAGATACACTTTCTAATATTTATCAATCTGCATGAGTCATGATATCAGCTCAAACTGTGTGTAAGTTCAGGTGCTCCTAACCTCTCTTCTTAAAGAAATCAGAAATCAGCTGCTTCCCCTCACTTCATTTTCTTCTTTCTTTAAAATTTTTCTTTGGTAACCAGATTTTTCTTTCTTGGGGAAAGACATCTCTCTTTTGTGTCTCCTGTGGCTGTCCCAGCAATCCATCCTGCATCACATAGTTCAAACGCCCGGTGCAGGTGTGGACTGAACCATTTTGCAGCATTTTAAAGGCAAGGCAAGTTTATTTGTATAGCACATTTCATGTACAGGACAATTCAAGGTGCTTTACATACAAACATTAG
>JAOXYM010000016.1:12487504-12505211 GCA_028567055.1 Leptatherina wallacei | reverse complement strand
TTTATTGTACCTCTGTAAAGTGTCCTTGGGTGTTTTGAAAGGCGCTGTCAAATAAAATGTATTATTATTATTATTAAACCGCATCGAAGTACGGATCAGTTTGCATGGGCCTTATTGACCCTGGATCGGCGCTTGCAGTTGCACATTGTACAAAACTGGGTTAATAATATTGTTTTTCTCAGTCATGATTCATCACTTGAAGCAGTTGTGAGCTTCGCACCTGTCTGTTCACATGTTGTCACAGCTGGACTTGTTCTTTCTTTGTGTTTTCAGAGTTCTGGTCACAGCAGGGATCCATGTCATTAAATGTCCTTTTCATGTTTATGCCTGAAGTTTGAAGCCTCGTAAATGTTCTTTCATTCTGTTTTTCTCTCCAAAGTGTGTTTGTACCTCACTGGAGTCACTGATAGACTAGAAGAAACCATATGTTTCTCTTTTGGCTCTCCAATTATCTCTGGAATTAGAGCCTCTGGTCAATGTCTCTGTTGAAACTCTCCGCACATCTGCCTTAAGAGTTGCCACCTGAAACACAAAGTATATTAAATCTCCAAGCTGTGTGGGTTACCATATATACTGGAACACATTTACTGAACTCCCTTTCTTTTAACTGTGTGTTCAAGCAATATAAAGAACAATTGTCAAAATGCAACTACCAAATAAATGAACCGCACAGGGGTATCAGCTCCTGAGAAAACATTATAGTCACAGAGACTGCGTGAAGACAATACATCAGAAAAAAAGAAGCAAACAAACAAAATAAAAGTAGAGTTTGTTTTACAGCAGTTGTTCGATCTGGTTTGCAGTTTTCATGACAACTCTACACTTATTATATTTAGCCTATTTATATATATAGCCTATTATATTCTCTGCACAGGATAAGTTGGAAACAGTGATGCTGACATATTCAAATATAAAAACCAAACTGGCTGCAGTGCCCGAGTGTGCTGGCAGCATCATAACAATATTGCAACTGAGAAAAGTTACAGTTAACACCACAAACTGGCTTCAGTTTCACCAAGTTTCACCTAACTTCTTGCAATCATCAAACTTTTGATTGTTTTCAAGTTGTAATGAAAATATAACAGATTTTGTTACGCGGTCCCAGATTTTGCACCCTCCTATGTAGCAGCAAGATGTAGCTTCAGTGTTATGTTACCTCATTTTACTTATTCTTACAGCTTTAAAAGTCCTTGAAGTCCATTTAACAAAATACAATAAAACTATTTGATACTATGTCATTTCCCAATTTGGCTAGGACAACCCTCCATCTTTTAAGTGATGCTTTTTCATTTAGTTTATTACAGTTAATTTTATTGACCTGATAGAAAACTTAGTTTGCAGACAGGTCCATAAAATGCAAACATTACAAGAAACTGGAACAAAAAAACAAAAACAAATAAAAACTCATCATCCAGCACACAGAACATGACTCGCCAATAAAAACAGCCAAAAGAAAACACTAAAATGGGATAAAATGACATGTACTTTTTAAAAATGCTATTGCATTTACAGTAGATTGGACTTCTATTTAAGTTCAATAACCTCTGTGGAATGATATGATACTGTATGTATACAAATACTGTAGTTATTGCAAAACAAAGAGGTCACGAGCATCAAATAGATTTTGCATTAATGCATTTTATAAGTTTTAGTCCTTGTAAGGGAGTTTTTTTTTTGTCATGCAGAGGACCAAACTGTCTGAATGAAGGAAATACCCTGTATTTTTCTGCAGAGTTTCTACACAGGGAAAATGAGAATCTTGCCATTTGATCCAATCTAAGACAGTATCATCATAGTACAGAAATTCCTGTCTACAGTGCCAGAACAAAACATACAGATTCAAGGACAGCGCACAGAAATGTCACATGTATTCATCTCAATGCTTTATTCCCCAGACATGGTGAGCCATTTAACAGCATTACTACATTACAGCTGATGTGCAAAGCTACTGTTGAAAGTTTAATATGTGACAATTTCTACAGCATGAAGAAATAGGTTTGATTCCACCCTGACACCTCTAGGCCACTACGGACACCTCTCCGCAGTGGCCTATCTGGCCCAGTACAACCACATTCCACCTTCTAAAGTCGTGAAAAAAAATATTAGACCACCTTGTTTTCTTCACTTTTTTATTCATTTTAACTCTGTGTGTACCATGTGACTAAAACAGACAGAAAAGAAAACATTGAATGTGTAATGGCACTGTTTTTGGCAGGACAATGCCATAGCTATTGATGTAAAAACTTCAGTGATTTTGGTTATTATCAAGAAAAAAAAGGAAAATGGCTAGATGTCAGTTCTTAGATTTAAACTCTTATGAGATATTTTTGTTGTTATGTTTGTTTTTGTCCAAATGTACCTTAAGTTGGACCTGGAATTTGAAATGAGCAAGAAAATGAGAAATTTCACATTTTCTGATTGGTCTGATTTTGGGTAGGAAGACATGTAGTATGAGAAGAAGACAAGTATTTGAAGTGTGTTGCTTAAACTGAAATTATAGTCAACAGTCATCAAGGTGACAACTCCTTTTTTTTCCCTTTCATAATCTCTGTTTTGACATAATGTCTTTTCCACAGATCCATGGTGCACACCTCCCTGCAGCAGCTTCCTCATCCGAGCTTCTGTCAACATATGCCTGCCTTGGACTGGCTGTGAGTCTGCTCTGACAGTGTACTTGTGTGTATGCAGGTTTGTAGTGCAGGTGTGTGGGTGAGATTCAGTAAATCTTTATGCACAAAATCATTTATTAGTTGCGGGGATGCGTGTTTGTGTTTGTGTTGGTGCTTGAAAACCACAGTGGTAAATTGTGGTGACAGCAGCTAACATTGGGATGAATGGTCCTCCTGACTGAAAGATGCCTTCTGCTGTGACCGGTCAGCTTGACCAGCTATTTTTTTGGTTGTGCAGAGTGGAGAGCATCGGCAGGATGAGGTTGACTCTCATAATGACCTTATGCGATCTGTAGCTTTTGTATCTCTGTGTTTGGACGATGCCCCGCAGCGTTTGTATTCACTCAGCTTATACAAATTCTGTCTCGCTTTTCAGGAGCATTTTCACACTCCTGCTAAAAAAATTCTCTCACTGTGAATAATCAAAATGTGACCTAAATCCAAAAGAGCATCAAGCTTAAAGCATTCTTTGTTATTTTAACATTATTTTTGTACTTTCCTCATACCCCTTAGTCCTGCAATGGCAGCGGAAGAGTGTTGTAGCAGGTGTGGATGTAAAGTGTTCCTGGTGATTTTTGCAACTGAAAATGCACATTTGTAAAGCTTTGAACTGTTTAAAATAATGATAATAACAAAAACAACAGCCCAAAAACATGAAGACGCTTATGTGGTGAAGCTGTCTCAGTCCCATGTTGTTCATGTTGTGACCCTGGTTGAAACATAACTTGTTTGTTTTTCTGGGATGTTTATCAAAAACCTTTTACCAGAGACAGAATCTGGGTTTTTCTTTAAGGTTTACAATAAGTTTAACCAGGTACATTGAGAGCAGTGCTGCGTATGTCACATTATCGTTGAGCTCTTTGGAGACCGTCTTGTACTGATTGTATTGTGTTCAGATCAGGAACATGTGGCATTTTTAGTTGCACCTTTGTGTAGACATGTCTGATTAGAATCTGGTGAGCGTGTTGTATTTTTGCGTAATTTGGCCTTTTAGTATTATGAGGAAGTCAGTTTTGACAGATCACTTGTGGATGTTAGGAGCTGGCTGATAGTAGTAACTGTGTGGTAGATGTGATCACCTTGTTGTAGATTGGTTTCCAATAGCAACTGGTCACTTTTGTGTCAATGTGAAGTAACTTTGCATGAGTCTGTTTCTTTCGGGGCTGTTTTCCCCTATTTTGTATTGGCAATATGTTACTAGTTTGTACGTTCAATGAGATCCTGATATTGTGCACATCCACACTATTGTGCTGTGCTATTGTGTACTTCTATGATTCTCCTCCTTCTTCTCTGCTTCTGCAGCAGCAATCTTTGGCCTTTATATGATTACATTTTCTTGTTTGTTTTGTTTTAGTGATGGCTTTGGCAGTTCTGTTTTTGTGGTTTTATTAGCTTTGGTCTCTATGCTTACTTAATTATCACCAGATCTCATGGTCTAAGTAGTCTCCTTCTCTTTGGTTCATGCTTTGTTCACTTTGAACAGCCCATCACATTTATTTTATGCATTGATGCTTGGCTGTACTGGTTTTGCTGGGATCATGAAACTGTTGAAAGCTGTAAAACATGCATCACCTGTTTTTGCCAACAGTGGTTGGGAACGTTTTTAACAACACAAAACAGCCCATTTAGTTCTGAAATTTTGGCTTTCTTTGTTTATCTTTAATAAGTTGTTTTAAGATTCACTGTTCTGTGGGTATCCAAACCTTTGCATGCCATACTACAGTCTTGTATTTAAATACCTTGCTTATCGTTACATGTTCATTTTTGTGTCGTCTCTTTTTTTTTTTGCTCCCAGGGATCTTGAGGGAAACCAGATTCAAACTCTGAACTACTCTATCTTGAAGACGTGCGGCAAACTTGAAGTTCTGTGAGTATATGTCTTTGAAATGTAGTGAACACTAAGGAGCTCAGAATACAGCTTTGTGGTTTTTCTTTTTTTTTGACAATGTTATCATTCCATGTGGAGAGCTTACCAAGAGCACTTTGTTCAGCTTGGATGGAGCAGATGAAAAGATCTGCCACATGTGCCCCCATCAAACACTCATTCTGTCACACTTTCAGCAGTCTTGTTTCTCCCTTTAATGATGTTTGCTTTTGTAAGTCTTTCTTCCTCAAGTAGGCTTCTGTCTTTTTCAGTGGGATATTTTCACCAAGTTTGTATGTATGAGTGGCAGTGACCCACTGCAGCATTCATTTGCATCTTCATTCAATATCAGATATCAGTTTGATCTGGAAGAGCTTTCATAGACTGTGATGCTGTCTCAGTATTAAAATAACCACATCTTTATGACTGCCTGTGCTATATAATCACATAGCAAGTCTAATTGAAATATTAAATTCTCAGTGTAAGTCAAAACAATTTGATCAAATTAAACCATGTAGTAAAACTGTATCCTCTCCATATGTCAGGGTGTTCAGTAGCAAACACAGAAGAAACTTGCATAACTTCAGGCAGCAACCAATGATCAATGCAAAAATAATTTGATATGTTTCAGATTTCGAAAAAACAAGAAGTGGTAAAAACCGTTGTTTTGTTTCCTTCCCAAAAGGGCAACAGCACAACTGCATATAAGCAGTGTGTTAGTAAGGTAACCCAAAAAATGAATATATAAACAAGATGCCGTTAAGATAGATTATTGTGAGTTCTGTGCTTTTAAAAATTCCTGCAAAAACAAGTGTACTAATATACACAATTTAAAAAGTATACGTACATAATCTGAAGACAAAGAATGTACAAATGGCTTTTTAAGTCCCTAAACACACATTAAATTATGTTATAAACAATTGATTTTACATATTTGTTGCATAAGTAAATGCTAAATAGAGAGAGCTGTAAAGTGTTTAAGATATTAAAACTATTGCACTGACCAAATAAATCTAGAATGATGACAGAGCACCAAATAGCAAAGCCTTGCTCTGCCTAAGAGATAGATGAGCCAAGATAGTCTGTTTGACAACAGTACAAATCACTTTAAGTAGTCCAAAGTATTAGTAATTACAGTTATCAAGCTTTTCCTTAAAATTTATTATAGTTTCAAGTTCCTCTGAAAGCGAGGGAACGTGATAACAGAAACATGAGAAACAAGAAGGTCTTCACACTAGGAAACTGTATTCTCTCCAAACACAAAACTTAGAAGAATGTTTTATGAAGACAAGCACAGACACCTGAAACCCACTGTAAGAAAGATGCAAAAAGTCATAGACATGCAATCTGCCTTGCCAGGTTTTACCCAAAAACTGTAAATAAAAGGGGATATGTTATTGCTTCTGCAGAATCTTAATATTCATGAAACTTCAATAGTTATGTTACTTTTTTCCTGTTGTTTGACTATAACTATTGGTAAAGTAAAAGTTTTACATTTATGGTAGAAACTGTTTTCTATAAAAGATATATAAATGGTACAGACAAAAGTGTCTTATTTTACAGAGTGAAATGTACCACTTTCCACTTTCTTACTCTGCCTCTTCATCACTTCTTTTTGATTTTCTGTTATATGCTGCTCTTCCTCAAGGGGATTTTTTTCCCCCACTCCTCCTTCTCATCCTCTCCTCCCTTTCTTCACTGTACCAGCCGCTATTTTGTCCTCCTCTCATCTCCTTTTCAAATACTCTTCATAAGTCTCTTCCAAATCAAATCTGGTACGCAGTCCGTCTGGTGACATCGCTAAAAAAAGAATAACTCGTGGACACAAGATAATTAACTATCTTGTTCCCGCACATTAATATCTCCTGACCACGCAATAGCAACTCGTAGCCATGAGTTAATTCTTTTTCCTGTGGCTGTCACCAGACGGGGCCCGTAGTTTGGTTTAAAATGTATTTCGACATTAGGTTGACTTGAAACTGAAAAGTTCAGATTTTCAGATTCAGCAGCAGCTCTCAGTGAATAAAAAGTATCTTTATTCCTTCATCAGATGGTCCACCGACTGACCCACCCAAAGATGCCAGGAAGTCATTTCATGGTGCTTTCACTTGCACTCAGTTGGTCTGCAGAGATTTCCTTCTGCAACTCAACTGATCAAAGTGCAATTGAAGAGTTCTTTTCCAAAACGCTGTAAAAGCCAAATTGTAAAAAAATGAGTTCATCTTGTAATTTCCCTGTGTAGTGAAGATATTCATCACTTTATTTCCTTGTTTAAATTGCACTGGGAAAAACAGTTCTTCTGCAAACTGATTTAGGATTTAGTTACTCGAGGCAACTGCATAGTACCTTACAGACGCCCATTGTTCAGTTAACAGGTGCTATTAGTTAAAGGAACTGAAACTCTTGAAATGTTCTCAATAAAACTCAAATGTTGGCTAAAGAGGAACCAGACATGTCACCACCAATTACTATTTCCACAATTATGTCATTGCTTGAGTGCTGGATTATATGGCTGATTTTTTTCTTTGATTTTCTGTATGTATTGCTGTACACTGCTTTTATATTTTCTTGATCTGCCAGGGACTGCAGATGGAAAGTAGCCTTTAGCTAATTCTGGCATATTTACATTTTTATGTTCATCAATATACATTGTCCCTTTTAAAATAAAGTAAATGTCATTTTCCTGAAAACTATGAAAATGGGTAGCGTTTTGAAGAACAGTTCAATTTCAGACTAGCAACAACTTTTTATATAGATAAATCCAACGGCCGCTTTGTGTGTTGTGCTGTCTTGTTGCCAATGTGCGGTGGTAAGCTGCTATCTGCTGCCGCCTGCAGACACTGACAGCAGAAAGGATATCTGGACTGACAACGTTGGAATAATTATTCATATGGATTGCGGGGACAATACAGACAATATCATTGAGTCTGATTTAGGGGTCCAATGTCAATATGATCATCGATCAACCAAAATGTAACAGCAGCATCTCTCCAAGTCTCAGCCCAGCACGAAGTACAACTTCTAACAATAAAACGTATCACGCCAATTTCACGCTTTTACAATTATCTATGAGGCTACTGAAGTCCAAGTGTTTTTGTCCTTGCGTTGCAGATTTACGCTTTGGAACACTTCGCAATATATCCCACATTAGTCATTTCCTCTCAGCAACAGGGCAGCCCAGAGGTCTCTTAGTCCATTAACAAAAACCAGCATAATAAACATGACTCGTTGCATCGTGTTAAGCTTGACAGCAACATGGAAACGCAGAAGTTAATTTTGGATTGACAACTTTTCACTAAAACTTAATGTGCTGCTGTTGTTGGCAATAAAATCATGTCTGTTAATATTCTTGACCCACTTTTGTCCAAAGTCCCTGTCTTCAGCATGGAAGCTGTGTGAACCGTGAGGTCTCAGACAGGGGCATTCTTTATGAATTAATGGTCCGTGCTCTTCACATTCAGTTTTTCTTTTTCCACGCCTGAGGTCTCCACTCCTATTAGAGCAACCAAGAACCACACAGTCCTCCCAGATTTCCTTGACATCGTTAAGAAAAGGATCCGATTCGCTTCACAATTACGTCTGACGGGCACAAAATGCCACTGCAAAAATGGCTGACGGTATACTTCCAGCATTTGGCTGATTTAGCCTATAGGCAGCTGCACACAACACATAATTTCCAGCTCTAGTGTGGCATCTGCAGCCCCTTAAACCTACATATTGTTGTAAGAGGACTCAAATGCAACCAGCGTCTTAGGACTGTGGCAAGACTGGAGAACAGGCGACAAAAGCAACAGTTTAGAAGAAGCACAGTTTTGCTGAAAGTAAAACAATGATACGAATGAAAAACTAAATAAATCGGTTTTATTTGATGGTCTCAAACGCTGTAAATAAATGGAACAATGATTATGAATTATAATTTCAGAGCAAAATACCTTGCAGAGAGAAAAAAAGAAACCCCCCAAAAAACATTGGTGAGATTACAAAAGAGGAACAGAATGTGAAACACATGCAGCCTCTGCTTTATCTGGAGTTATTTATTACACTCACAATTCAATAAAAGTGTATTAGAAAACCAATTATGAGAAAAATCCCTTTTTTCCATCATCACTTCATTTTATCAGGCTTGAGTTGCTCCAAATATGTGTCTACATGTGGTCTGAAGAATGTGTGAGGTCTGTGTGAAGAAAAATGCATGCACATGCTTTTGTTTTGTTTTGTTGGTTTTTTTCCCTGTCTACTAATGGTTAATCTATCTGTCCTCTGGTGCAAGACAACAAGAGAAATGTAGTGAACTTTCTACAGATTATGTTTTTTTTGTTTTGTTTTTTAAACTGTGTTTTTGAGCCAGCACCGAATCAGTGAGTCCAAAGCTTAATTGGAAGTTGTATTGTGAGTTCTGCAGAAGATTAAATTACATCCAACCACAGATATCCACGCCAGCGAGCTGACGCAGCACTTTCCATCATATGACAGCAGATCTTTCCCTATCCTCTTCAGATTACTGATGGACAACAGGATCACAAGAATTCCTGAAAACACCTTCCAGTCTTTGTGGAAGCTGGCTGAACTGTAAGTAAATGGCACTTTGTCTGAGTTTTTATTATTCTTTCCACCTAAGCTGACAGATGCTTGGCCAAATGAATATGATTTTTCCATCGAAGACTGAAGCATCTGTATTACATATACTGCTGAATTAGAAAGGATTTTTCACAGCCTGAGCCAAATTTTGTTAACTTCTGAATCAGTGGGAGCTCAAAGACCTCGTTCTCCTTTGGTTTGGCTCATTTCTTGAAACAGAAATGACATTCTCAATACTCTAAGATCATATGGCAAAACACTCTTGCAGTTCAGCACAACACCATAGCTCACTTGCAAAAGCTCATCCCTCTCCCAAAACTGTTCACTCATGCTTCAGAACTAAGTTTCTTTCCCATGTAAATAGTTAGTGCCACCGAAATGGAAAGATCCTCTTCAATTACTTTGGCTCATTTCTCGAAACAGACCAGACGTTCTCAACACTTTGCGCTTTTGCCAAAATAACCTGGATGGTTCATCAGAACACCATGATTCACCTGCAAAAGCTCATACCTCTCCCAAAACAGTTAACTCGTGTTAAAACGAAATTCCTTTTTCATAAATAGTCAGTGGCCCCAAAATGTATCGTCCCTATGGCATTGTGTAAGCATTGCAAGTCAAAATGTTTAAATGTTTTGTCACTTTGTTCTTCATGTCCACCTCTCAGTCTTAGCCTAGTCCTTCATTGACAATGGTTACTGTACTCTTTTTTTTTTTTTGTCTAGTTAACAAAATAATTGTGTACAAAACTGAAAAAATAAGAAAAAGGATTTTAAAGTAAGAGTAGCCTCCAAGTTTTGACATCACACACTGCACTTGTACTGTAACCATTATTATTCACACACGTAAAGTAACTTCATCACATCAGAGTAAAAAGAACATGTATAAAGCAGAATAGACTGTAATACAAACACATGAACAAAAAACAATAACATTTATTTACAGCCTACAGTGCTGTAAATAAAGCTGAAGTTTCACAACAAATACTTCTTCACTGGCCACTGTCCTCGCCCTCCTGGCCGTCCACACGCTGCTGTCTGTCGGGCCACAGATTCTTGTCCGCATCACAGTGTATATTTTCTCTTGCGATGCATCGAGGAGCAGGGACTTCTGATCTTGACCCTGAGTCTCATACACTCTCCACCTCCAAATGAAGAAAAACTCCTCGATTGGATTTTGAAAAGGACAGTAAAGTGGTAGGAACAACATGGCCATCCTTGGATGAGTAGTGAACCAGGCCCTGATGAGCGGACCAAGGTGGAAATTCACATTGTGTCCCACATAATATTCATATATGGCAGCATTCAATCAAGGGCCGCACCTGTCAGGCAACTAAACATACTGTTTGATTAGTCATCTGATGTATGAAAGTCCCTCTTCGTCAGTCAAGTTCTAGTTTAACTTGACTGTCAATTATTGTAATCAGTTTTGAATCTAGTATTCATGGTGTTATGTTCTTGACTAATGTTGACAAGTGAGCAGACTGTTGTGCATGTAATGACTTATAGAAATAAATGATGCTGACAGTTTAGATCAACAAGACGTATTCTCTTGGAAAATGTGCTAATCATTCGCGTAGATGTACTGAGAAATTGAAACATGCACCGAGGCATTTGCGATTTTATGAAATGAATGAGAAATACAATTGTGTTTTGAACAATTGCCAAATGGTTTGGAGGTTTGTCCATGTTATTCTGAGACTGTAATTTCTGTTTCAAGAAATGAGCCAAACCAATGGAGAAAAACTTTAACACATAAGATGGCTCGCCAAAGAGCCTTGTAAGAAGGATCATTGTGTTTACCGGGAAAAAAAGTTTTTTGTTTTAATAAAAAAAAATTGTAAATAAAATATTAAGAATTCATATTGTAAATGTTAAGGATTTAGATTTAGATGCTGTGTATAAATACACATCTGTGACAAAAAATGTCACATCAGTTTTTAGACATATAATCGCAGACTGCAAGTTCATAAATACATTTGTTTAAAAAACATGTAAATTAAAACTTTTTGTTAATTTTATGCAAACGTATATAACTTTGCATGTTTGGCTCAAATTTGAACATTGACTGTCCTGTAAAGTGTATTACCTCCAAGTCCTACAAGTGTATTATTTTACCTTTGTTGGTTATACTTTTCTCTCTTTCTTGTATCCTGCTCAGGAATCTGTCCAGCAACAGGATCAAGGATTTGCCAAAGAACACCTTTAAGAGTCTCTCCAAGTCCCTCCTGAAACTGTGAGTAACTTATATTTGGTTTTCCAGAGGAAAGGAATACTTTAAAATCTATGCCATGTGAGAAAATCATATTGTAAACCTTTATTACAGACACGAGTCCATCCAGTACAAACAACATATGAATTGACACCCATGTCAACATTAGAACATGGGGGATTAAAAAATGAGCACAGGGAACTTACAATTTATTTGCTTATTCTCACTCCTGCTCAATCACACTTGTATGCTAAATCTGGAGATTCTACTAATCTATTGATAATGAAATGTCAAAAAGTATATTTTCTTCTTTAATGTGCTATAGTTGCTTATAGATAGCTTTATTTATTTCTTCCCCCCAATGTTATAAAATTTCCCACAAGAAAAGTGTGCTTTATTGTCTGCAAAGAATACTTTGATCAATATGCTATGATGCAGATGCAGTATACTGGCTTTTTAAGACCGATTTGAGACCAAAATTAGGCAAAATTCTGGCTTCACCCCATTAGTGTCACCATGCCCATCACGAGGTCCCAGGAAATGGCAAATCTGCAGCATTCACCACACCTAGCAGCAATTTTCTGTTGTTCCCATTGTTAAGAATATAGGTCATGCGAGCTATTGATGCGAAGAAGTCTTTCTCAAGTAAGGTACCATTACAAAAAAACACAATGGAATACTACTTCATGTATCTCAGTTAGAGCCGCAGGGCATAATACGAGTCAAAAGAGATGCATCAGTAGAATTGTCATGCATTTGTGTAGTGAGACATCCATCAGAGCTAAATAAGATGCAACAGAACCACTTGTCATGCAGTCTGTCATGTGTTTCTGTGATCTGTTCAGCTGTGCACAAGTCTAAAGAGTCATTATGAGCTGGAACAGTGGCTTCTGTTTGGATGTCACCGAGTGTTAGCATTTATGTCATTGTCTGTTTGAGTCTACATCACGCTAAATTATTTCTGCTTAATGTGACAAGCTCATCAAAGCATATGTCGGGCGGCTGTAGCTTAGGTGGATAGAGCTGTCATCTACTAAACAGGAGGTTGGCGGGTCGATTCCCCTTATTACATGTCCTTGAACACTACGTTGCCTCCCGATGTGGCTATTGGGTGTATGAATGCTTAAAAAAGCACCAAGTATGTTCCAATATAGGTGCTGTATGAATGTGTGTGTGAATGAACATGTAGTGTCAAAGCGCTTTGAGTGGTCATGTGACTAGAAAAGCGCTATACAAGTACAGTCCAGTTACCATATTTAAATCTTAATTATAATACTTCCAACATTTCTTTCTTCTCAGAAAGAAATGTTGCAAATAAAAATGTGGTAAATGAACCATCTGTCATTAAACTGTTTATCTTTGCCTCCCATATGATGATTGAAGTGGCTTTGTTAAGGCTTTTGATGTCGTTTAACTGCAGAAAGAAAAGTTTTTATTCATTACCACCATAGAAACGACATGCTGAAAAGCTGATAGCAGAATTAAATGTTTCAACTTCTGTGGCAACCCCACACATATTCACAGAGATAAATACAAACGTTTCATCACTTGGACAGAGTCACCCTGCTGTCACCATGAACCTCTTTTGAAGTAGTTTCAATGATCCGTGTTAAGGAACGTGAAGATCTTTTTACTACAGTCTTGTTTGTGCAAGTCTCTCAAATGTGGCCTAACAGGAAAACAGTGGAATAGATGAGACAGGGGCATCTTTGGGAATATCTTCTGCAACAGATTGAACTTGGTCTCTTGGTACTTGTTAGCTGCCTCTGGGGTCCTACAAGCTGACTAAGCTCTCCTCCGTCAGCCTTGCACACAGCCCTTTGAACACAGGTATCTATGAAAGGGACACTTTTTTTAATTCACCCTCCTTGAATCGCCACCTGATTGTGGTAGAGTGGTTTGAGTTCCACAGGAAATCCCACGAGCTATGTTGTCAGAGACTGTTTAGCCCTGTTAGTGTCTCCAAAAGAAAATTGAACCAAGGTGCAAAGTGTGATTGAGCATCCCTTTTGATAGACAGATCACGAAGGTCCCATAAGGGTCCGGTGCATAGTGGAATAGCTGGAGGCCAAAAGCAGAAGCCCTGATGGTCTGATCGTAAGCTGCTAAAACATGTTTTTATGATCTGGAAAAACTGGATGTGCTCACTTTAAAAACATTTTAATCTCACACTAAGTTTAACTATCTTGACCAAATGCTTTTCATGCAGTCTGTCATGTGTCAGTGCTATCTGTTCAGACATGCACAAAGTCAAAGAGTTCATTATGGGCCAAAATATTGCAGCATCTTCTTTGTCATGACAGGTTTTTTTCCCCCTGAAGATGTGCTCATTGCAGTTAGAGCAAAAATCTATAATGTTCATATCAAACTCTAAAGAGCTTTCTAATCTTTTCTTGTTCAGCCATGTCACGCCTGACTGAAAAACAGCTCCAGGGATATCTACGCTCACACATGCACTGCAGGGCAATGAAGTGCTTCAAATGATCTCATATATCCCTTAAGATGTGCATGGATTGGAATATTGCAGATAAAATTCAGCAGAGCATAAGGTTTTACACTGGGAACAAGAACGGGTACTGGGGCCTTTTTGTGTGTTGGAGCAGGGATACATTGAAAACCTGCTGGACTGCAGCCCTCGTAGGACCAAATTGAGTAGCCCTGGCAAAGAATGTTCAAAGACAACGATTTCTGGAAATGTTCCTGAGCCCCTTGCAGTGATTTCCAGAAGAGAATTGCACTTGTTTTTAATGCCATGTAGCCTGAGGGCACAAAAGATCACACATTTTGACCTTCAGCCTTGTCGCATACACACAGAGTTTCCTCCTGATTCTCTGAAACCTTTGATGAAATACACTGTGAATTCAAAGTTTTCATAGATTTACATCAAGAAAAATTTTTCTGAAATTGTTCCACAATTGTTAGAAACTGTTTTTTAACAGACTCTTTAACCACTAACCATCTTTACATCTGAGAGACTCTGCCTCTATGAAATGCTCCTTGAAATAACTCAAATAAAATAGTTAAGTCAGCTTGATGTTTTGAGTCAGGCACACTAAACCCTTCTATTCAAAGCGACTTCATTTTTATGTATAAAAGCACTTTGATGCTTGTCCAAATAACCATCAGTAACAAATGTGTCATTATTAAATGGTGTTGAAATGAAAAATGAACATTAAAACATAGTAATGTAGAGTATTTACACCAGTTTGTTGTAACTTTAGTTCAAACAAGCTAGCTCAAGTAAAATTAAACTTGCTTTATTAAACGTTTCTCATGCAGTCTGTCATGTGTTTGTGTGATCACATGGTTACACAGCAAAAGATTAACTGGAAATGTGGTTTCTGTTTGAACGGTGCCGAACCTGAACAGTTGTGTTCTCTTTAAATGTCTTCGGTTGTCTCTGTCTTTTTCTTTCCCTGGACCAAAGTTTGAACTCAGTGCGTCCACCTCATCAAAGCACAATAATTCATTTATTCCTTTTTTATACATGCGTCATCCACTTCAGGGTCATGAGGGCTGGTGCTCATCCTAGCTGTCATCAGACAAGAGGACTGATTAATCAAAAAAACTAAATAACTTCCCCCAGCATTTCTTACAAAGACATGTCATGAATTAAATGTAGCTGATAGATAGAGAAAGTTTATTACCTTTCAGCCTGATATGCATCCTTGCTTGTCTTATCAGGATTTAAGTGGCTTTGGCAAAGATTTTAATTGAATTTAAAGGAAGACAGCATCACAGTGATTAATTACCCATACAGAAAGGACATTTGGTCAAGTTCAAATCTGAATTAAATGTTTCAATTTACACAGATAAATACAGTCAGAAAGAAACAGAACCCTGAAAACAGGGACTTCTAATTTACTAGTGCTCATCCTGTTGCTATAGGGCTCTTCAGAAGAGATTATTTCCATGATCCATGTTAAACAGGATAGTTTACATCTACACCTCTCATTCAGTTCAACTGTGTGCTGACAAAATATAATAAGATATGGAGTAAGTTGTACCTGATTGAAAAGAACAAATATCAGACTTCCATCCAATACAACCTTATAAAATTCTGTATAAAAATGTTGGCCATCTCCTTTTGTTTTCCAAAATGTGCTAATGCATGAGGTGAGATAATACACTGAAAGTATTCGGATTTCACAAAAGTCAGCGGTGCTTCAGAGGTTTGAATGTCTCTGCAGATGCATTCAATATAGGAGTGTGGAAAGTGTTTTAATGTCATCATGTAAAAGCATTCTAGCCAAGCCTCATCTGTCTTCGTCCTTAATATTTCACCACAGTAAAACACTTTAAAGTTGAATAGTCCACATCTTGTTACTGTTTTTTCAGAGTCCCTTAAACAAGGCTTGCTCGCCCAGTCAATGAATGAAGCACACATAACTCTTATAGCCAAAAAGGGTAAAGATCCCTCAAAGTGTGCCTCGTACAGGCCGATTTCCCTGCTGAACATCGATGCAAAAATCCTTGCTAAGGTGCTCGCTCACAGGTTGAAGGATGCTGTCCCTTTAATAATAGCGCAGGACCAGACGGGCTTTGTAAAAAATTGACACTCTTTCTTTAATGTCCGACGCTTGTTTAACATTATATACTCTAGTTCTAGTAGTGTTTCTGAATGTGTCGTGTCATTAGACGCCGAGAAAGCTCGTCGAATGGAAATATTTGTTTATAGTCCTGGAAAAATTTGGCTTAGGTCCACAATTTATAGCTTTAATTAAATTATTATATGCCTCTCCCATTGCCAAAGTTTAAACGAATAGCACATTATCCCAGCCTTTCACGCTAGGCCGTGGAACTCGCCAGGGCTGTCCACTAAGCCCAATCCTCTTTGATTTAGCAATCGAACTGCTTGCAATAGCTCTCAGGAACTGCCAGGATATTTCTGGTATTTGGAGAGGGGGTGTGGAGCATAGGGTGTCCCTATATGCGGACAATCTCTTATTGTATGTTTCAAACCCTAATACTTCCCTTCCGGCTGCTCTTTCCCTCCGTGACCAGTTTGGTTCTATATCTGGTTACAAGATTAATATGCACAAGAGCGAACTTTTCCCGCTAAATAAAGAGGTACCCAACCTGGATTATAGTAGCATTCCATTCCAAATTCAAGAAAAACAATTTACCTATTTGGGAGTAACTATTACTCGACATTTTAAGAACCTTTTCAAGGAAAACTTCACTGTCTTATTAAACCAAGTCAGAATATCACTGTCACAGTGGTCCCCTCTTACTTTAACGCTCGCTGGACGAATAAACTCCATTAAAATGAATATACTTCCTAAATTTACATATCTCTTTCAGTGTGTCCCGGTACTTGTTCCAAAATCATTTTTCACACATTTTTCACATTTTTACTAGACTCTGTTATTTCCTCATACATATGGCAGGGCAAGAGGCCACGCATCAGTAGAGCCCTGCTTCAGAGACACAAAAGAAATGGTGGTATGGGGCTTCCTGATTTCCGTTTCTATTACTGGGCTACAAATATACGTTGTATGGCTTTATGGACTTGCTTTTACGCCCAGCCTGACGGTCCAGAATGGGCGTCTCTAGAGCTAAATTCATGCCGAAACATCTCCCTCCCGGCACTGCTAGGTGCGTCGCTGGACTGCACACTACCAAAGTCACTGGATAATCCAGTAGTACTTCATTCCCTTCGGGTGTGGATCCAATTCAGGAGATTCTTTGGATTCAAACATCCTTCCCTCTTGGTCCCAATTGCCTCCAATTACCCTTTCACCCCCTCTCGCTCTGACTCAACCTTCCGAAATTGGCATGGAAAAGGTATCAAATCCCTTGCAAGCATGTTTCTGGATGGCTGTTTTGCTTCCTTTAATCAATTGACTGAGAAGTACAGTCTACCCAAAACACACTTCTTTCGTAACTTTCAGGTTAGACAGTATGTCCACACGAACTTCCCCTGTTTCCCCTCAGAACCCACGACTAACCCAATTGATACCTTCTATCCTTCGACCCACAATCTAGAGGTGCCCTGTCCAAGCTCTATGGTATAGTTTCACTGCTGAAATGCTCACCGATAGACAGGATTAGGGCGGCCTGGGAGCAGGACCTGGGACGCATTCCTGATGAACAATCTCTCTCTTCTCTCATCTATACATAAATCCTCAATTTGCGCTAGACTCTGCTTACTTCAATTTAAGGTGGTCCACAGAGCCCACATGTCAAAAACTAAGCTGGCTAGCATTTATCCTAACATAACTCCCACCTGCGACAAATGTAATCATAATTAAAGCCGCTAGCGGCGATGGAGGCCCTCGCACCTCTGGCGCCGCTTGGCCTATTGTACAGCCGCGTCTACAAGTAACCTCCCGGCCATTTATGAGTGATGAGAGGTAGTATAGTAATGTTTACCTGATGAATGCAG
>JAOXYM010000016.1:12460968-12475852 GCA_028567055.1 Leptatherina wallacei | reverse complement strand
GATTGAGATGTTCTGTTCAATGTGTGTGAATGTTGATTTGAAGCGTGTATCTAATGCAACAGACCTGACCGATAACAAACTGATTCATTCTCTGTTACATCTAGTTCTTGCTTATGCAGTCTGCTTTTGATAATGAAATGTCAGTGAGAATGTGGGAATCCACTGAGTCACAAATGTTTTTAATAATGTTTCAGCATGACATCTGAAGAGCGCTATATCAAAAATCCTAATGGCATGTTTGTTGTCACGCTGCAAGGTGGTCCTATCTTCTATCTGGGTGATGGGATTCATCATCGCTGCTGTGCCGCTTATGAATGAAGAGGTCTTTGGAAATTACTATGGACGTAATGGGGTCTGCTTTCCCCTGCATTCTGACAGACAAGAAAAACCTACAGCCAAAGGATATTCCACAGGGATTTTTCTGGGTAAATTGAAAAATTCTTTTTTCCCCCTGAAAACTCGACTTTTCTGCTTGTCATATAAATTATCAGCATTTCACAAACAGGAAATATGGTATTTCATCAAACAATTGAATACATGAAACATTTGGTCTTGCAGGATTTCTATGTAATAACTCGTGAATTTGGTGCAAATTAATTTTTTCATCTTGAAAGTTTCAAGAATCCAAGTATCTTTGTTACCTATTTTTGCTGCGTGCAAACAAACACAGTGGCTCTATCAACATTGCATGTTTATCCTGGGGTCTTGTTACTCAGTGTTCTCTCTCTTAGATCCAGTGTGAAAGCTAGGCGGCCGTGAATTACAATAATATTCCGTATTAGGGTGCCAACATTTTCATCCCTGCTAGGCTGTTCATAATAAGAATAGTTCATATTGTAATGTAGTTTAAGAGGGATTTCAGATACAATCCCCTTTCTCTCCTGGACAAAAAAATATGACTAAATCCCACAATAATAATAATAATAATAATAATAATAATAATAATAATAATAATCATAATAATAATAATAATAATAATAATAATAATAATAATAATAATAAAACGACAATAACAACAATAATAATAATAATAATAATTATTATTATTATTATTATGTTATTATGGACTAGATTTTTATAGCACTGTTCAAGGCACCCAAAGTGCTTTACATTAAGTCCATTATTCATTCCATCCTCATCCATGCATGGTGATGGTAAGCTACATGTGGCTACACATTTAGCTACCCTACAGTAGCTGTAGCTACTCCCACGGTAGCTGTAGCTATGCTGTTACTGGAGGCATGGTGGGTTAAGTGTCCAAAGACACAACAACAGATTGACTGGGGGAGCTGGGTTTGACCCGCCAACCTTCAGGTCATGAACAACCTGCTCCACTTGAGCCACTGCCGCCCCAAAGGCAGTAGACAGATCTATTTTACCAGTCTACATAGCAAGCAGCTCACCCTGACTTCAGCTATGTAGACCTGGCTTCTGATGTCCTGTTAACGTGAAAACAAATTTTCAGCTAATTTAACATTTAGGTGTTAGTTTTTCTAGGGAAGATTTTGCTTGTGTTGATGTTTCTCTTGTCTGTTTAGATCCCTGATTAAAATCCCGATCATGCTAAATTAGTTTCCCAGGTGAGCTTAATTAAAGGGAAACAACTTAATCCTTTAAAGTTTGGACTAAGAAAAAAAAAGCTAGGGAAAAAGGGGCTCAGGTGGATAGATCAGTCATCTACTAAACAGGAGGTCGGCGGTTCGATTCCCCTGACTACATGTCGAAGTGTCCTTGGGCAAGACACTGAACCCTACACTGCCTCCCGATGTGCCTATCGGGGGTATAAATGCTGTTTATGTTCCAATATAGGTGCTGTGTGAATGTGTTGTGTGAATGGGTGAATGAGATATGTAGTGACTAGAAAAGTGCTATACAAGTACAGTCCATTTACCATTTAGATACTAGAAAGAAGGGAAAAAAGCTGTTTTCATCATTGGTACGTTTGTTCAATAAAATCCAGATGATGATATAATCTAACATAATTTTTGGTTATTAAAATTTGTATTTATTTAGTTTAATCTCACCAAGCAGCAATGTAAAATTGATGTTCACTCATTGATGCATCTCTGCTATTAGTTTAATAATATGATGTACACCAACCAGTCACAAAATGAAAGCCTGTGACGAAAATAATCATGATGTCAATAATATTAATAATTTTGTTTCAACGCTAAGCTTTGCCTGGAAACATATGGTGATTAAATTTATGTAGATGGTACTTTCAAAAATATCACCCATTCAAATATGATCCCAAATATGTTCCAAAAATATGGGATGCTAAGTATAAATGAAACACATGAAATGTGAAGACATGCTTTTTCCTGAACTACTTTGGCTCATTTTTAATTGATGGCCACAACTTGTTAAAAAAGAAAAAGAAAAAAGAAAACCAGCTGGACTGGTTGCAACTTTTAGATTAATTTGGCAATAGGTCAGTAAGTTGACTGGGTATAAAGCCGTCATCTTAGACAGAATCTCTGAGAAGTACAGACTGGCAGAGGTTCTATTCTTTTTCTATACTTCTTATCAAATGCAGGGTCATGGGAGGCTGGAGCCTATCCCAGCAGCTTGTAGGCGAGCAGCAGGGTGCACCCTGGACGGGTCGCCATGCCAGTCCATCACAGGGCCAACATAAAGAGACAGACAACCACTCCTGCTCACAATCACTCCTCGGGAGAATTTAGAGTGACTAATCAACCTTATTTACATGTCTTTGGACTGTGGGAGTCAGCGTACATGAAAAAAAAAACACACGCATATTTGGAGAGATCATGCAAACTTCTTACAGAAACGCCTGGCTTGAACTCCTCCTATGTTGTGTCCTCCAGTTTAAAAAGTAAAAGATTTGGCTTGTTGTTCTAGCTCAGTTCAAATGCCTGCATCTGTAATGGTATGGAGGTAGAGTAATGAGAAGGAAACTGCCCCGTAGTTACAGCACTTCCTGCTATTAGTAACCTCCCCCAGCAGGACACCAGGCACAAGGCTACACAGCAAAAACTGCTCAGGAACAGGATGAGGTAAAATACCCCAATAAGATAACTCCTCTAAGCTCACCTTAATCCATCTGACCTAATATCCACCAGACAAGGCAGGACAAGCCCAATCCCCTTTTCTACTGTTCCATTTCTCTTCATTATAATTTTTGTCACAGCAATTGCTGTGGCACTTTACTAAAGCACATTATCTTCATAGTACTTTGTTCTGTGAGTACATGGGTGTGAATAGTTTGTGCATTTCTTTAGGTCTAAATCTGGTGGCATTCCTGGTGATCGTCTTCTCCTACTCCAGCATGTTCTACTCCATCTATAAAACAGGCATCAATGCAACAGACGTGAGGAGCAGACTGCACAAAGATGTGGCTGTGGCTAACCGGTTTTTCTTCATAGTGTTCTCTGATGCCCTCTGCTGGATTCCCATATTTTTGGTGAAAATACTCTCACTGTTGGAGGTGGAGATACCTGGTAAGGAATAAAAACAGCTTATTCCCAGACAATAAACTGCTTATTTTATTTATCAAAAAGTATTGTATAAAAAAAGCATTAACTTGTGCATCCTGCTTGAAGTTGTCAACTTATCGGTGTCTCTTTGCTCCTTTAGGCACAATCTCCAGCTGGTTTGTCATCTTCATCCTTCCAATCAACAGTGCCTTGAACCCCATCCTGTACACCTTGACCACAAGCTTCTTCAGAGAGCAGGTGGAAGTGTTGCTCTGTCGCTGGCAGAGAAGACACACCCTGAAGAAAGACAGCAAAAGCCTCACCTCCTCCACGATCTTCATGGAGACATCACGAACGGCTTGCTGCCAGCCACCAGCCTACCTCCAGCAAGTGTCTCTGATTGGCCCAGATCCTCGCTATGCCTGAGAGAGCATTTTGTAAACAATGGATCATGGGCCTATTTCTTACCGCTTTTTTAGACTCCCACATGACAACTGCACTTTTTTGACGGAACAGACTTCCACAAGGAAAAACGTGACAGTCCCTGTGCTGTTTCATCAAGCTCTGACATTTGAAAAAAATCATGTTTTTTTTGTTTTTTTTCTTCTTCTATTTATACAAAAAGCGCCTTGGGCTGAAGTGGCTTATTCAAAGTCACCTCAACATGTGGACATGAGGAGCCTGAGGATAAACCACCAACTGTTCATCTAGTGGATGACTGTCTCATTTGAGCTACAGCTGACTCCATATTTGCATGCACATGTGGACACGTATTGGATGTTATTTCAGGAAAGATTTGAGGTTACTCAACACAACCCTGAGGATGGGACTCACATGGGACTTCATGTGTCTTCAATAAAACAAGAAAAGTGCTGTATTTCAAAGCAAAATACATGCTGTCATGACCTTAAAGATCAATTGGCATTTTCGTGACTCCTGACTGAGTTTTGTTGAGCTGGGAGTCAAGCAGCCAAATATCCCTTTTTATCTCACAGTAACAGTCTCTCACTGTTTTCTGTGGATAGATTGAACAATGGGGCTCCTGATTGCTCATCAGACAGAGAGCTGAGAAAAGGTTTCAAGGACAAATTCTTTGTCGCAGAAGAAGAAAAAAGAAACAAAGCGCAAGACTTGTTATTGTCTAAAATGTAGTACTGAAATATTGTTTATGGAATGAAAATTGATGTAAATTAGCTTTTTTTATTCAGTTTTCATTCACTGTGTCCCAAAATATTACATATTTAAAAAAACACGATCCTCGTTTTATTTCTTTGCTTTTTGTCTACCAATTAAAATGTAAATGATTTTAAAGGCCATTTTTAAATGGATAATAATAATGATGATGATGATGATGATGATGATGATGATGATGATGATGATGATGATGATGCATACATTTATTATGCTATACAGTAAAATGAAAGTTAAAAAAATCCATGACATTTATCACACTTTCTGTCCTTTAAATGTATTTCTGTCTCTGGTAATGCTGTCTTCCTTTTGTTCTGTCATTTCTCCTGCTTCATCATTTGTTGAGTTTACATAAATTTCCGTCTGCACAGAAATGTGAAAATGAGGCTGTATATGATGAATTGCACTTTGATTTCATCAGTTAATGGCTGTGATCACCCAAAAACTTTTCTCTAAGTGTGACACGGGTTTGTGCTTTATTTTTTACTGTTCTCTGGTTGTATGTTGTTTTGTCAGTGCAATCAGAATTTTTGTCACATTTAGTAAAAGCCATCTGCATGTACAGTTATATGCTCTGACTTGTTTTAAGCTGAACTGTTGTGCTGCAGCGTATTCATGCTTTAGTAGTTCAGACCTCCTTTTTATGTGAACAACTTGGACTGCATTTAAATGTTTGGTTAAATAATGACGTGTTTTGTTTAATGTAGTAATTCTCAGACGAGGGCTTGACTACCTGGACCGTTCTTGCTTTGTGTCATTTTAAAAAATCACAACTACAAACAGGAAAGGAATAGAAGAGAAAATGGGAAGGTTTAAAGATGAATGAAAAGGAAAAAGGATGGTTTTGTGCTATAAATAAATAGAACAAATGTCTGCAACAGAAGCAGTACCATTCACCCCGATGAATAAGTCAAGCCACTTCTTGTCATGCTGTATACATGTGCCTATATTTATTTTTATTATACATGAGTTGCTACAAGGGTCTGTTTTCTAAGTGTGCTATGTACTGTATGTGCTGTGTTTTTCCTCAGTGAAATTAGTGAATTTTTTGTTTATTGGTTAACCTAAATTTTGACTGAAACAAACAAAAGGCAAGAATAAATATGAATTCAATTTGAAATGTTTGGTAATTAATCTCAAACCTGTGTATTCTGTTTAGAACAATACTGATTAATGACATGACATAATGGATGC
The DNA here is from genome assembly GCA_028567055.1 of Leptatherina wallacei. NCBI lineage: Eukaryota > Metazoa > Chordata > Actinopteri > Atheriniformes > Atherinidae > Leptatherina > Leptatherina wallacei. The sequence goes on along the minus strand of JAOXYM010000016.1, from coordinate 12,470,030 downwards.
GCGTAAGTGAACACCAGAAAAACTTTGTAAATGTATCCATTCAATTTTATTTATTAGTTATTCTCAAAAGCTAGGGCATGGAAGCCAACTGCCTGCTATGCACAGGTTTCCATTTGAATAAAAGATAAAGCAGCATTAGTTTATTATCATACTTCATGTTTTTCTATTAGCTATCAAACCTACACAGAATAGATATTTGCTTAATACTGCTAAAAAAAGTCATTTTTTTTCTAAATAATTTGATAATAATTAATAAACTTGTTTTTGCTTTACTACATCGGTAAGATGATTAACTAGGTAGGATTTGAATATACTTAAGAAGTGGAAAAGTTTGATAAATAAAGGAATACACATTTAACCTGAGATTTTGAAAAATCATATAGTTTATGTTCTATTTAAAAAATATAGAAACTTGACGTGTTAAATACAATATAACTTGTGCCATAATAATTTACAGCTGCCTTCGGTAAACGTACCTGTTATCATGTTATAATAAACATCTTCAACAGCTCTCATCACTTAATTTGGCTGCACCTGCAGCGCTCAGCATCCTTTCTTAGCAGGTGTCCTGCCCTTGGACTAAGGTGCGCCCCTAGTGACACGTTGATGGACACAGCAACCAGCCAACAAGAAACGGTTCTTGCCTCAGTTTGCAGCTTCCTGGCATGGGATTGGTTGCTATGGGCGGAGCCCTGTCATCCTGAGCCGTGGCGCTGTCAGCCGGGGCGGCACGACTACTGGAGGAGAGAGACGAGGCGGACTGATGAAAACAAGCCACCGAATCACATAAACAAAGGACTGGTGCCAAGAAATGGTCCTTTAGTGACCAAGGTCGACGCAGAAAAGGTACTGTTCGAATTCATGTATCAGTATTTTGTCTGGTGGCGTTTCACGGCTCTGTTTTGATTAGGAATATAATGAGTCGATATAACATCGATAGCTCTAACTACCAGGGCATGTACTAGCTTTTTAGCTGTCTAGTTAGCTCTAAGGCTTCGCGGGTGATAGTTGCTGTTAGTGATTATAGAATAAAAAATGTCAGTAACACAAAAACTCTGCCTTGTTTCTAAGGTAGTAGCCTACTCTCATATAGAACAATGCCGCGTTGCTTTGTGAGGCATATTAGCCAAGCAACAGTCTTCGTGTTAACAGCGACAGTTGATAGTAAAAACACACTTCATGATGGCGGAGAACGATAACATCTTACCCTGCATGAAAAGCTACCGCTAGATACCTTATATGTCGAATGAAAACATTTTCAGGGGTAAAAAGTATATCTTGCAAAATAACGCAATCGCTGATCATCATGACCCGTAGACAGTTCAACTGCTTTTCTGAGACGGAACATCATGCTTTGGACCATTCATTGATATGATGGTTGCGAAGCCTGAGTTATGGATTATGGAACAGAAACATAACCTTCACATTGTGTGATTTCACTTGGTTGTGGTTCAGTCATGTAGCTACATCACCTTGCCCGACTAACGGTGCGCTTTATTATTCTTCAGCTGAGATGCTCAGCTGGATATTTCGATAGGAAAGTCCGTGTGTGTACATGTATTATTTATATACGCACATTTTTAGATAGATGACAACATGCAGCTTTTTTGTGGATTCTTTATTTCTATTCTTTTCTTCCACCAGGCATAAAGAACCTTATATTATGATTTAAATAGATCTATATTTGATATTGACAGTTTATTTCACTAATAGTTTTGTTCAGTTTTCCTAAATCAGGTATGTTCACGTTCAGGTTAATTTCCCTTGTTTCTTAGCCTTCCTCCCCTTCTTCATTTCTCAGTCATTCCCCTCTTCATCTCTCCAGCTGTTTCAGACAGCCAGTCAGCAATGGCGACCCACTTAACTCCATTGTTCTATGTCTGGACTTAAGCTACAAGTAACACACTGAGACAGCTCACCATGTGTGTCACAGCACTCAGCCCCTGCAGAACTCCCCCAACTCCTTCAGTTTTGTCCCTAATTAACAGCTCTTGTCTGGCGATTGTTGAACATCTCCTTTTCTCACTAACCTCCATTTACAAATTAGAATATTGCCATTGTACATGTGAGTGTTATTTGGAAATTGATATAGGCCAGGAATTTTCTACGGACCTGGGTTTAATAGTCAGAATATGAAAAGTACTGTTGTGGGGGGGCTTTTGCTTTTCATTTTTGTCCAGTTCAGTATGATGTATTTATCTGATAATGAGCTCTTTGCATGATGATGTATTGATGAGCTCAGAAGCATTGATTTTTTTTCCATCAGCTTCCATGCATTTCATACTTGGTCCTGTTGGGGGCTGTTCTTTATTCATTTAATCACTTAAATGAAAAAGTAAAGATCCTCGGCCCTCTAGCATTAAGAGTTTAACCAGTCTTACAGACAAGGTTCCTGTAAGAATCACTCAATTCAAACAATTCCTGATTGACAATTTTTTTGTCACGTGAGTGTGCAAGATACAGATAACATAGATGATACACCTGTCATCAGCTAGTACAGTGTAGAGATGACACTGAACCTCACTTGCAGAAACAGTGTTTGACCTCCCACACTCTCAAGTGCTGGTGAACTATCTGTCTTTCCTCATTGTCATTGTTTCCATAGATACCACACTGCAACACACTCCCCACCAGTTTACATAACCTGCTATTTCTCCCAGACGCACAAGCATACACACATACAGCAGATTCTACAGTATCCCTCACCCACACATTATCATCACGCTTCCTGTCTGACTTTGCTTCAGGTGCATGTTATTCATAAGGGGATGGCTTTGTATTATATGGATATCCTGTTTTCTGGAATATTTCTTGAGCTAAGATCTGTTCTTGATCAGTTGTTAGTTATCAGTATTTTTTTTCCCCCTAGATAATCTCGATGGCCTGTTAGCATATGATTACATAGTTTGAATTGAGATTTAATTTGTTTGGCTCAAGTGTGTTTTTTTTAAATAGTTGAGATAACTGTTCTGGGAATGATGTTTCACTCCTGTCAGATTAAATTTAGCTCCGGGGCTGTTTGGTGATGCATTAGTCTGCCGATTAAAGACCCCAAAGATAGTGTTACATAACACAACTGCATATCTATAGAAAGGCTGACAGGCATACTTACTTAACTATACTACCTGTGTTTACATCTACATTATAGTGAATAATAGTTGTAGAACACATTAGGGAGGATGACGTTGTATATATTTCTCCAGTCTGGAGAATTAACGGTTATTGACTTGCTAAGTTTTTTACTCTTTTCGTTCTTTTAGTTCTTTTCTAGCTGCGGGTAAAGACAGATATACTTTCACACAAACAAGCAAAGCTGAATTTTCATGTCTGTAATGGGCTCAAGGGGGCACCATTGTAAAACCATTGTGTAGGCTCGATTATGCCAAGAGGGGATAAAATGACTGCTGTGAAAGCCAACGTAAGTGATTGTATCAGCAGTCGATTTATGATTATATACTTGGTAAGTAATTAAAATGGTTTAATTCTTTAAAAATAACACCTAAAATGCTCCCAGTATTTTTTTATACAAATCAGACATTTAGAAACACACACTCCACACAATTAAAACAGGAGGGGTTACAATATGTATCACGGATTTATCCATCTGGTCTCATGAAAAGCGGCAGTTCAACCCATTGTTCTTCTCGTTCATGGTCTATTTAGCCCAAAGTCTTGTGTGGGTCCCTGCTTTAGTCCTAAAAGAATAGGTCAGTTTTTTTCTACGGAGTGTATTTCCTCTACAATGTCCTTCCACTGATCACAGCTCAGAGGATTACATTTCAAACCATTTCCTGTAATTTCCTTTTGTATGCAAGTGTCAAAATTTTGAAAAGATAAACATCTTCAATTTGAGATATTGCATCAGGTATCAATCCCAGGAACGCTGTTCTAGGATCCTTGGGGATTTTGAGATCAAATACGTCCTCAAAAGTCTTAAGAATTCAGTCCCAAATTATTTGCAGTTTTTTACATGACCAAAAACATGCGAGTGATTGGCTTTCATTTTCCCACATAGTCTCCAGCATTGCTGATGTGCTCCTAATTGCTTATTTTTTATATGAGGTGTGATGGTAAAAACAAATCAGATTCTTCTATCTCTTTCAGTACGTTTTGTTCGGTATATGATTTATTTTTTTTATACCTGAAAATGTTGTCTATAGTTTTTGTTTTCCCTGATTCAACATAGTGTAATAATCCAGCCTGAACTGTCATGTCGCTGGCTAGTGAGGGTCACACATCTTGACATGGAGTGCACTTCCCTGTAAGACGGTGTTTTTGCACTGCTCCCTTTACAAATTAAATTTCTGGGTAGTTAACCTTAAAAATGTTTGAACAGAGTGTTGCCAAATCAAACTTAAAAAGAAAAATCACTGCATAGCAAGTCAAAGAAAAGTGAAAGTTGTTCTTCTGCTCCTTCATGTCACCATTAGTGTAATGCCGGTACAAGCATGCTGTCATAATAAAGCATGCTGATTAGCCACAACATTATAAGCTTATAAGCACTGCCAGGTAAAGTGAGCATCACTGCTCATCTTGTTACAACTCAATTTGTTACACAAATGCTACTTTTACATTTGCCAACAACTTTATCAGTTTTTGCAACTCAGTCATGCATCCTACCACCCTACATACCCTACAGTAGTAGCGTCCTCCAATAGTACAGCAGTTTGTGTCAAAACGCGACACTGAGCAAAGGGGACTCAAATGCACAAATCAGATCCATTTTTTTCACAAGACGTGGTTTATTGAATAGAAGAAAGTCGGTACACAGGAAGGCAGTCCAGATAGGCTAAGGTGTCCGAGGTCCGTGAGGCTAAGAACAGAAACAATAAGGCAGGTGAAGTCCTATGAATAACTATGACTGTGACAAAGGGCTGGTACGTAATCAAAAAAGATAGGACAAACTGGTGACAAGACAGAGACACAGGGGAGGATGTATGCAGGCACTAATGAGGTGAAAACACAATCAGGTGTGAACAATCAGGGAGGGTGGGGCAGACACAGACAAGGGTGAGTGATCAAATCAAAACACATGAAGGACAAGACATGAACCATGAGAAAAAACAAAAACAAGAATACACAACAGGGATCATGACAGTTTGCCAATACTGCATAAAAAAGGCTCAGAGATCACAACAAAGAGACTAAGTGTGTTCACTCAGCCTTCAAGCTTCCCAGATATCAATCTGATGGAAATTGTGGGAAGTGAACCCAATCCACAAAGATGCCTTCCAACAACACCCACGCCCCAAAGGATCAATTGCTAATGTCCTGGTACCAGACACTCCAAGACACCCTCAAATGTTTTTTGTCCATGCCCTGACTGATCAGAGTTGTTTTTGCAGAATGGGGAAGACTATTTTTGTCGTGCAGGTTGTACTATAGTTCGATGATACCTTTTCAAAAATGTGGAATATAGGACATATATGTGTAATTTCTTCATGAATAAGAAATCCGAGGACTCCTTCCATCATAACTAAATAACAGCACTTCAATCAGAGTGTCATAAGAAAGTTGTTTTTAATGGATGCTAAATAAAAGGTTATTTAGACATTGCTACTTGGCACAGGATTCAGCCCACAAAGCCAAAAAAAGAGAGTATTTTTTAAATGGCACTGGTAATGACAAGTACTCTGTATATACACTTGATTATGTGTTCTCTAGAAGTAAACATGATTGTGGTGCAAGGTTGCATTGTTTTCTGCAAAGTGGCTAACTTTCGCAATGAAGCGCTGTTATCATTGATTTTACCTTTCATCCCAGTGAACCCCGGAGCTGAAGTCTTGCTTCAGTGCTTAAGCCTAAAGTAAACGTGTTGATCACCTCAGCTCTCCTGTTAGACCGGGTTGCCCAGCATCAGGGGCGGTCTGGGCAACAGTTAACATGACAACATAGTTGAGTGACAGGAGAAAGAAAACAGTTTTCCATTGTCACAGAGGGCTGAGTGGGTGCAGTTTAAATGATAAGGACATGGGTGATAATAAGAATAAATGGTCCTTTGGGTGAGGTTGATTCTATGTCAGTGTTAAAATAAGATAAAAGATAAGGACACATCATGTAGCTCTAATAACATATCTTTAAATCAAGGGTTGGTAACTACTGTCACAAATGACCCTATATGTGAATAAACTGATTCACAAACAAGTGCTGGCTATTTGTGAAATGTGTCAAGGTAATTAGCATGAAATAAAGAAGTAAAGGAGATTCATAATGGTGGTAAACAAGCTATGGAAAGTGATCACGTCGCATTCTTTGTGGTTTCCTTTTGGCTTTTATGATTTCTGTGTAGGGGAGGAAATGGTTTTATATTTAAGACCATAAGATAGACTGGATGGCACCACTTTGTGTCTCTTCTTTCAGCTCAGACTTCACTGCGACTTCCTTCACAAAGAAAAACACACACTGTTGTGACTAGTAGAATTAAAGGGAAAAGTTACAAGTAAATAAAATTTGGAAAAAAAACAATAGAAGGGTGTGGATGACATAATGGGAGCTGAACCATTGTTAAGACACTTGCTGTTTAGTCAAATATCTTTAGCCATACACAGACTGTGACTCTGTGGTTTGTGTGTCTTTTACTGGTCTTTTCGGGTGTTAGTGGGTTCAGTGGGTAGCGGGTGGCACTTATCTCATAATTCATGTTCTGATGCAATATCTGCTTAGTAGCTCATGAGGTTAATTATGATCATTGTGTGATTAAAAAAGAAAATCCATTGTGTGTCTGAATAACAAAATATAGAATTGATTTGCCGACGTTGCTGGACTACTCATGTTTAGTTTGAATTAAGATGTTTATTTGTATTTTGTCAGCAATTCACCTTAGGTTTTTTAACTAATTTAAAAATCGATTGAAAACAACCTCAAAATCAGTTATAGATGGGGTTTTTGTGTGTAAAGTGTTGACCCATGACTCAAAACACCAGAGGCCTGTACTATGGAGCTGGATGTTCTCTTATCGGGGATACTTGAGGGTTAACCCAAAGTTTTCTGTAATACGATTTGGTTAAATTCTTACCAGGATATATCACTTATACTGAGCAGCTAACCTGCTCCGCAGCAGGTTATGTTCTAGATAAGAGAGTATGTTTTTATTCTTGTTCTTGACTTGTTCCCAAGTCCGTTTAACTCCACCAGTGTTGCATCTGAAATAACGAGGTTAATAATAATGCTCACATATGGCAGAACTGCAGAACCATGAATTTATGGAACACACAACTACTTGTGCCGTCACGGAATAAATATTCCAACATAAAAATGGGGTGCTGAGCCTCTAAAGAACTCATTGGAAACTAGAAGTACTGAAAGTGTATACCTCCGTTAAGCAATTTCATTTCATTTGATATTTTCTTTGCCAATAATTGTAGGCATCATTTCTCAGTTAGAAGCTCTAATTGCAAAATCATCCCTATCTCCTCATACTAAAGAATCCTTTTAAAAGATGATTGGATCCAGGTGGTTATCTGGATCACCTCCGAAATCTAATCACTTGTTCATTATTTAATTTCTGAGATTTCCTGAAAATGTAATCACAATCTTTCCATAACTTTTTGAGTTATGTTGCTTACAGACGTAGAATATAGAGGAAAGTGGGGAAGCTCTGCCCGAAGCATCTGGGCTGTAATAAAAGTGAAATTGAGTGATCAGAGTACTTTAATATTGTATAATCTGACGAATTTACGCTTTAACAGAGTTTGCAATTTTCTGCCAGGATTCTTTGCTGGGTGTTGCTGTGGCAACAGTGTTGCTTTTGGCCTGGATGATGTGTTTGAATTCTTAATATTTCTGAAGAATAATGGTCTGCTCCTCCATGGTGAAGTAGACTCTGCAGGGTTTCCCCATGTCAATTGGTCAGATATTGCAAACACCATCCCTTTTAATGTAGGCGCTCTGATCGAGCTGGGAAAACCCTGGGTTAAAATACAGAGCTTCATCGTACCGATTATCCTTAATGTCTGGGTAAGTCAACCCATGGAACAGAGATTTATCCGAGGTATGTTAATCACGCTTCGTAGTGCAGGCCTCTGAGCAGGTCAAGCAAACAACAGCCCAACAGCCTTGAGTAGCTTGTCAGAGAGCCACAGTGGAGTCCATTAGGAGTCCATTATGATCCATCAATAGCTGTGGAGTTAGAGCCAGTCAGATTATCTCGTAATGTATTCTACAAATGGTAGATGAAAATGTAAAGTTTTTACAAAGTAACGAAACAAAATTCAAATATCCGATTGAATAGGTTCTCATTGGTACTATTTGATGTCCTCACTACTATCACATCTCCAGCCTGCCTCCACATTCCTTATGATTGTGCTTTTTGGATTGGTTCTCCAGATTTTTCCGTTCATTAACAGTAAAAAAACAAAACACGTCTCCTGTTTGTGTGTGTACAACTTAAGAATCAGATTTACTTGGTTATTGTACTCCTGTAGGAGACGGCACTCCTTCCTAACTGATTTTGGCTCTGTGCCTTTCTGTGTTTGTCTGCCAGCCTTAACTACTGTATTTCTTTGCCGGATGGTTGATGGCACCTTTTAAAGGCATTTAAACACTTTGAATGATATGAATGTGGCAAAATAACCTGATTCCAGACAGTTTTATCTGAGACATAGGTGTGTTACAGAGGTATTATACCTTGTGGGACCTTGCACAAGTACAGCACTGTTTTCTTTAGATGCCAATGCATTCATATAATATGACAAACCAAGCAGTATTATAATTAAAGCAAGTATGGGTCTACCGTCCCTGCAGATGTCTGTGTGCTAGAGTCATCCCGATGCTAGAATGTTCAACTTGGTACTGATACAGAGAAAAATTCTCAATATTGAAAATGATTTCTCATACTATGTGGGGTAAATGTTTCAGCCTGGTTGTGAACCCTACTGGACATAGGGTTGTCCAAGGGTGTAGCTGCTCACTGCCAGCAGGTTTTTAGCCTCAAGCAGTGATCCAAGCAGGCTATAGAAATGTGGTTACTTCTCTTCTTTGTAGCTCTACATTCATTCATTCATTCATTCATTCATTCATTCATTCATTCATTCATTCATTCATTCATTCATTCATTCATTCAT